>JAHWFP010000058.1:0-17427 GCA_023313725.1 Lithobius niger | reverse complement strand
ACTATTTGACATTGTCAAATAGTACTGTTCGAATCGAACCATGGATATTCCATATTTTATTAATTATTTATTTGCCCAAGGGAGCAAATCAAAGTCACGTTTGGCTATAAAAAGTGGCTTTTCTTCCAAAGGTGAAGAGGCAAGAAACGACATTTCAAAGGGAGAATGTTGAAAGTTGATAAAGCATAGCTAGTAACGCTTGTGTTTTCTTTCACTCCCCCAGCTAGAGCAGAAAAGTAGGCCAAATGGTTGGCAACGTAATTACCAAGGGTAGAGAAAACCCACTCAGCCCTGAACGACCTTGGCCGGACCAGTGGCCAACTCGAGGTCAAAAGTAGAGCACAACACGATATGGGAAAGTGCCACGCCTCCCTCGTCGAAAGCAAGAGGGTAAACAAACCCATGTGGCCATCCAAGGCAAACGAAATATCATTTATTTCAGATCAACAGCAACAAAAGTTGATTTTATAAAATATTGAGTTCAGTCACATGGAGAATGCGCTCTCGAGTCTTGCATGCACTTAAGCCATACAATATTTTATTCCAAATTCCACCCAGACTAGTATTGCTTAATTAATATAGCAATTTAATCTTGCTGTACATAATTATTGCCCTGATTTCTGTGAAGTTTGTTTTTTTACCTCAAAGAAAGGTCCGTTTTTCCTAGTCACACGGCAATTAACTTTGGACCGCCGGTGAATGCGAAATTTTTGCTTAATTATGTAAAGCAGTTTCTGTTATAAATGAACTGGGTTTGGAAGCTAAAATAAGGAACCACTAAAAAGGTACCATGATTTTAGAATGAACAGGGATTATGTAAGGAAATTAATTATGGCTTAATTAATATTCATAACAGAAACAATACAATTAATTAATTGAATGCATAACTGCATAATATCATACATTTATTAAATGCATGAGCCGAGTATTTATTCGGATAGATCAAAACGACTCCAGAAAGCAATTATAATTGGGAGTCCTTCTTCAAACACGACCGAGAGGCGGCAAGATCATTTGAGACTGAACAAGTGTAATTACACCTATTGTTAGAGTTTAAAAGATGGCATTACCAGCTGACATTATTTACGACAGTTTCGTAGAAGCTAAATGACTTTCTAGAAGTAGATTTAATTACGATAAGATCGTCGCTCATGACCGAGCACTACGTGGAATAACAATAAGTCCCTCCCACACGGGATGGCGGCATATACCTTCAAAGTGCCGCGTACGGGGAACAATTAATGAACCCGAACGCAACAATAGAATGATTGACAGGCGGAGAGGTCCCAATTGATGATAAGGGCCCAAGCTGTCCAAATGTTACTATATTTAGCATTTCAATAATAAATCAATACTACAATGGATTGATCATGGCCGATAACGCCACAGTATTTAAGCTGAACCTCGGAATGCGTGATATCATCCGATCACCAGCAGCTTACCAGTCGCTAACTAGTTCACGCCAGTCAAATTCCGAAGGCCGCAATCCAGAAGTACGCCAGGCAGATTTCCGTGCCGAGCTAGCGACGGGGCTTCGCCGCTCAGCCGACCTGTGGGCCCATGGCCGCACTCAAGCTTCAATCAATGAGCTAAGTATTCTGATTAATTAGCGATAGCTAATTGTGTTTATGCCTAACTAGTACCAATTCGTACGCTACTAAATTAACCCGAGTTCCTTTAATTTACCTCAGAGAATATAATAATGATTAGGTTTACCGCTCGACTTAATCCGTAATGCCATTCGTTAGACTCATGTCAATCATTGTAATCATACAATTAAATCATAATAATCTGTCACTGATTTAATTGGCCATATGTGGGGTCAATATTGTGTACAGCGGAGTGTTGATTAAAGGCCCAGTATAATTGGATGTTTGCTTATTATTTAGCCTACCTATTTTATACTTGATTAGTATTTTATACAATTGTTTGCCCTTATGCCATCCTAGACAATAATGTTTATTCTAGTCAAATGGTCACTGGAATAGAACATTACACGAAAGGCTGGCTGATATCCGGTGCCGTTATAACTTGTGCACTTGTAATGAGGGCCTTAAGTTCCTTAAAAGCCTTCTCACAAGCTTCGTTCCAAACCAGCGGGCCTCCTTTATCCAGAAGACGATTAAGCGGTTCCGCAATATGAGAGTACCCTTTTATGAACCTCTTGTACCACGAGGTACATCCTAAGAATTGGTGAACGTGCTTCACCGTTTTAGGTCTCGGGTAGTTCAAGACTGCATCCACTTTACTAGGATCAGGGCGAATCCCAGTCTCAAAAACTATGTGGCCTAACACCTTAGTTTCCGGTTAACAGATCTGTACCTTTTTGACGTTTATGGTGAGGTTAGCTTTCTGCAACCGTGACAGGACTTCTCTTACGATGCTCAGATGAGTATCAAAATCGGCCGAAGCTATTATGATATCACCGAGGTATGCGACTACCCCATCCTTTCTCATGTCGATGAAAAGATGATTGATAAGTCGAGAGAACGTCGCCCCACTGTCACACATACCAAACATCATCACCGTCGGTTTAAACAAACCTGCTGGTGTCATGAAAGCAGCCTTGTCTTGGGACGACTTGGTTAAGGGGACTTGCCAATATCCGCTCTGCAAATCTAGAACCGTAATAAATTTCGGTTGTCCCAAGGTGTCCAGGAGTTCATCTATCCTGTTTAAAGGATATTTATCTTTTCTGGTAATCTCATTAATTTTTCGGTAGTTTACTATCATCCTCCACCCACCGTCTTTCTTTTTGCGGACGATGACAAGGGGTGCCCAAGGACCGGAATGCCGAATGATTTGACCACGACGAATCATGTCGTTCAAGATTTCGTCGAGTGCTTCACGCTTTTCAGGACGAAGGTAGTATGGGATAGATGAAATGGGCTGATGATCACCTGTGTCCAAATGATGTTCTAAGACGTGAGTTAACCCAGGTTCGGGATTAAAGGCCGCTGGAAATTCCTCCAACATATCCCCAAACCTTTTTTGTTGGTCTTCAGTCAAAAGAGCAGCTGAAAGCTTTTCCTTGATGGCTGGATCCAAACATTTAATGAAGTTAACTGAAGTCTGTTTTTGTATTAATTTATAGAAAGGATAGTGCACGTTAGGGATATCCTTCCAATGCCACATCTCGTCCATTCCATCAACTATCACACCATACAAACCTATGATGTCACCACCTAACAAGCATTGGTGACCTAACTGTTTTGCTACAACTACGGGGTGGACTACAGTTTTGCCTAGCAACTCAATTTTTGCCATAGCCCAACCATGAATAGGCAAAGGTACAGAATTGGCAGACATAAGCGAGTCCTCTAGCTCATTTAATTTAATCCCTTTTAGCTGAAATGTTTCTAAGAAATCGGGGCCTACTATAGTATAAGGTGCCGCTTCATCCCAGATTCCTATTACAGTTTTACCACCAACCCTTACAAGAACAGTAGCCATATTGGCTGGACGTGGAATTCTAAAGTTATTTTGGTTTATAGGATTTACTTTATGAGCCCCGCCACCCCCTTTCCCAGAGCTCAATCCTGGTTTTCCGTCGGTGGCAAATCATTGCTACTGACTGAATTGACCTTCCTCCCCTTTAACCTTTTTAGGGACCTTGCACTGAAATGAAAGATGACCTAATTCCCCACAATTATAACATGTTTTGGTTACATTCCTGTTATCCATAGGCCTAGTGCCACTGCTCTACGATCCCTGTGCTACTAGACTAAGGTGCAGTAAGTACTTTAGGTTGTGATGTTACTTGTTGAGGTGCCACCGGTCCCAAATATACCTGAATTGCAGTTTGATCTAACAAACCCTCAATTTTATGCGCATCAGCAGCTAATTCTAACAGTGAGGTGTAAGATTTAGTCCCTAACATAAGTTTTAATGTAGCGTCCATGTTATTTTTCACCAGACGCACTTGTTCGTACTCTGGCATAGCATACGAAAGTTGTTGAATTTGCAGCGCCATATCATGGATGTAGTCTCCAACTAATTTACCTTCGACATGTTTTCTAGATGTAAGCCTATCTAAGACTACTTCGTCATGGTTACGCACCTGAAATCTAACCATAAGGCTCATTTTGAAATGTTGCCATGACAGTGGAGGTGGGCAAGCCATAAACCACTGCAATGCCATACCTGTCAAAAGTGTAGGGAGCGAATTCGTCAGGAATATGTGCTCAGGGATACCCCTTCCTACTTGAAGTTGTTCCGCCATAAGCAAAAATTCCCTAGGACCAGGTCCCACAGGATCCCCATCAAATGGCTTCACTTCAAACTTAGGTGTTCATATTGATGGAAGTGCCTGAACATTACTATAACCCATAATGGGTTGAGTTTGAGTAAGTCCACCGACACACGGATAATTTACATTAGGTTGAGCACTACTAATATTACCTAAACTAGATTGTTGAGCAAATAAACTAGTTTGTTGATTCCCTAAACTTAAGTTAGGCTGCTGACTACCTGAACCTGAACAAGGGTTAAGAGGTGGTTGACTACTTAAACCTAAATTAGGGTTAAGAGGTGGCTGACTACATGAACCAATATTAGTTTGTACCGTAGTAAATTGTGGCTGCATAGTAGCACCCACAAATGGGGCATTTAATGACTGACTACCCATTGTGGCTTGCATATTGGCTTCGATAGTAAGAAGTCGCATATACTCCGCCAAATCAACTTGAATTGTTTGGTTTTGGGCATTCGCGGCATGGGCCGTACTTTGTGAAGACTGTGGCACATTCCCAGTATTTATACCTTGACTAATACCAAGTGGTGGAACAGGCACATTACTTTGCCTACTTTGCTGATGTACCAATATTGGGGTATTAACTGGCAAATTTAAATTTTGCAACAAAGGGTTACCTAAAGGAGAACCTGAAGGGGTACGACCGTCTGTCGACATTTTCACTAGCAAGAGCAAAAACCATATGTTGTGTAACCTTAATGCACACTGCATATTCAAACAATTTCACAAAAAACTTGTAAATCCTGGTTTCAAGAAAAATTCAGAAAGTTTTTTCAAATAATTTCAAATAAACTCCAAAATTTGCAAAAAATGTACTACTTTTTTTGAAATTCAGATCCAAATTCAAAATGACCGGACTAAAGGCCCCCAGTGTAACACCTAAATTTCACTATGACTAAGCTTAATTCGAATGTTATCGCACAAATTCCCCCGGGTTCAATCTTATTTTGTCGAGACCAAGAATTCATTTCCACAAGCAAATAACAGTAACAATAAATAAACATTTATTTCAAGAATTCCTAGCATGTTAGTAGTAAATTAGTTAGTTAGTAGTGGTAGTAATTAATTCAGTCGGCAAATTCAATTCGTCAATAGGCCTACTAAATAGTATTTCACCATAGGCTATAAATAGGCTATATAAATAATTTAATAAATAGGCTAATCTTCTTTCTCCACAAAAAGGTTGATAAAACCTAAGGTTTATCTAGAATTATCTTCTTACGTGTACTTTAATATTTCGCAAAATATAACCCAACCTCTGCGCCTCTTAAATTTCCTCCCGCTTAATTTTTGCTATGCGATAAGCCTTTGGGCAGGGAAAAATATTTCATTTAAATCCATAAGAAGCTCAGCTTCCTTTTACCCTGGATTAATTATGCTATTACGAGAAAAGTACCCAATATTTCAATTATTCTTCCTTATTCCATACTATAGGAATAGCCAACAAATAAGTACACGCAAATACAAATCATATGACACTAATTCGGTTTTTCTGGCTGGCGTATTGGCGCATAATAAATTCAAATTTTGGACAGTTAAATGCAGCATTTCTTATAGTTTTAGTGTACTCACGGTCCAAACGAAGATTCAATGTACTCACGAACCAAACGAAGAATTGAAGGTCGAAACCACGGTGTTGGACAAAGTTCAGTAACTCAAAACGGGCCTTAAAATCAACAGGTGGTCGAAAGAGATGAAACGATGACGGCATTATCTCCAACGCTGTTGTAAATGAGTAACAGTTCCATTTTTTCATTTCTGGTAACTTTGTCACGATGAAATTCCACACTGCTTCGTTAGTAGAGGACTAAAACTGCTTCTAGACGTTCAGGATAAACGGCTGCCATTACCCTCTGACATTGACGTGCTTCCATCGAAACGCAGGTAACCTCACTCGTCATGGCGTCGTTCGGCATCACGTCCTTCTTCATGCATGTTCCCCAACATGGCTCAGGTAAACACTTGTAGACCAACAGGACGGACTATGAAGAAATTGGGAGAGGCCACTTCCCTAATTTACTACGAAGGACTATCGAAACTTGCTTCATCACCAACGAAAATGCAAGCCAGAAGTAACACGATTTTCACTCATTACGCACGTTTAGTAAATTTAGTTTAGTTTAGTTTAGTAAGTTTAGTTTAGTTTTAATTTGGCCCCCGCACGCCAAAACCGAAAGTTGAAGAGCGCCATAGCCAAACCGAAACTAAGCATTGTAGTTCACAAAAACGAAAATTAACACTTTAACACACCCAAAAATTAAATTAAATAATGTTAAATCGACATTACAGTTACTGTAGTGTACCCATGACGCAGAAATAGCCCGAAGCCGTAACATGTATGCCCTCGTCTGCACCAAGGGCAATAAAAGCCTGTAGAATAACGATCTTGATCCATGTGGAGATCATGTGTGTCGGTGATTCCCAGGATCAGGAGGCAAAAGGCAGGAATAATTGGGTACGTCCTCATCGAAGCGGCTTGGATGCCTTGATGTAAAAACGCAAAGCCCGGACTGAGCAAAGTGCCCGTTTCTGATCGTCACCAAGAATGTTTGTTAATGCTGGAATGATGAAAGGGTGGGTTGTGACGCCGGAACGGTCCTCCAAAAAGCAGCAGTCCGTGGCTGTTGCGGACAATGCGTTTACTTCACTGCACCGGAGACAAGCAGCAAGAGCAACAAGAAACACAGTCTTGCGGGTAGGGTAAGGTGACTAAGCGAACAAGCGGACAGCGGCTCGTAAGGAGATGCGAGAAGGGTTGTAAGGATGATGGAAAGGTCCCAGCCCAGAAAGAACCCGCGGGTCCTAAGCCGGTCGATAACAAAAGATTTGATAAAAGCTGAGATGCGGTGGACGTCAGAGAGACCAAAATTTCCTGCGCCTTTAAAGACAGCATTAAGGACAGATCGATGCACCAAAATAATGGAACCGCGAAGGCCATCATCGAAGAGTAGATGCAGGAATCGCAGGAGTTCCGGACCACAGGGACTGACTGAATTGACTTGTTGAGAGAGACACCAATTAAACCATCGACGCCAGTGGCTATCATAGATTTTTGTGGTGGATGCATGGACAACGAGAGGCGATGCAGACGGCCTGCTCCTTAGAAACTCCTGACGTCTCGAGTAATCGAACGATAGTAGCCACCCGTGTAGACGCAGCGATTGTGGTCGATGATGAAGAACGGTGTGTTCTGTGTCAAGGTGAACGGCAGGACCGGAATCTGGCGGGGCAGGTCGGCAAGAAAGTCTAACAGTGCTGGGAACCATGCTGCTGCTGGCCAGTCTGGGGTGATGAGAAGAAACAGGCCGGACGTGTTGACAATCTTGCGGAGGACCAATGGCAGTAGTTTGGGTGGTGAGAAAGCATAAGCGAAGAGATGATGGTGATGATGGTGATGATGATGGCTGACGAAGTGGGGAAGTCAGGCATTGAGCCTCGTGGCAAATAGGTCGACCGTGGGTCTCCGCACCAGAGCTCGAACAGTGCATTGCAAATCGAAGAGTGCAAGGTCCATCCCTCCGAAGATAAGCCACAGCTGTAGTGTTGTCGACGTGGACTTGGACGACATGGCCCGTGACTAAGTGGTGGAATCGAGTGAACCTGAGAAGGACTGCACGAAGTTCGAGAAGATTGATATGATCGTCGGTGCCGGGGTCCCAAGTCCTGGACGTGGTGATGTTGTCGATATGGGCTCCCCAACCGGTTGGGGAGGTGTCCGTGAAGAGATGTAGATCCTGTAACGGATCGTGTAAAGGAACCGCTGCTGTGAGGTGAAGGACATCTATCCACTACTTCAATGTTGCGAATGGAAAACGCCGGTTGAGTTGTCTGGGCGTAAGCAGTAAGCAGGAGGGGGGAACGCGGATTCCCCCCATTTGTCTGTCCGGAATTAATGGAAAGGCCTGGCCATCCACCAGCCGTAGAGGACCAGGTCTGCAAGGGAATCGATCATTCCAATTAACGAGTTAAGGTCTCGAAGGGAGTATTGCAGGATACGTAGGAAGGACTGAGCCGAGTTAATGTGAGTAAGGTCGCAATACGGACTGGAGACGACATGACGGTGCTGCGAGGCAGATCGAAATATACCCCTAGGAAAGTGAAGACTTGAACTGGCTTGAAACGGGATTTGGGAATACTAATGCCAAATCCCAATCGGGTTAAAAGAGACGTAACAACGTTCAAATTGACGAGAAGAGAAAACGGATTTTGGTGAGGGAGTAGCTAGTCGTAGAGGAAGCCATGAACTCGGATTTTGCGTTGGTGTAGATAGGCGAGAACTGGCCGAAGTACCGTTGTGAAAACACGGAGGGCTGTGTTTAATCCGAACGGGAGGCAAAGGAACTCGTAGATTGTGCCGGCGAAAATAAAACGGAAGAGGTGCCAGACAGAAACATGAAGCGGAATGTGAAAATATGTGTCCGCAAGATCTAAAGAAATTGACCAGTCATGAAGAAGTAATGGAAGACGCATCGATTCCGCCATTTTCATTTGAAACGGCAAACTTACTTAATGAAGTTCGATTCTGCCATTTTCATTTGAAACGGCAAACTTACTTAATGAAGTTTTTGCCATGAATTGTATTGCCGATGATGGCAGACATGAACTTTGCCTGGACAATTCGCTGCGTAATTCTCATGCTGTAAACGCGGTCTCGTATCAGACGCTCGTGGTGAGGACACCTCAACACCATCGAAGAAAAAACCTGAGGGCAGTATTCTTCCACACCAGAAGAACAATCGTCTCTATGGCGATTTCACATTAAAATGTAAATAATGTATATTTCTTTAGGCATAAAGCCGAAACACTTTTCAGCTTAGTTGTGTTTTAGATGTTGTCAACACACGATATTTTTTATTTGTAACAGGTGACGACTTTGTTTATTTATGAAAAATGTCCGATGTTCAAACCAGTTTAAATTCTAACCTAAACTGCACTTAGCCCTTTAAAAAAAACTAGCTGGAATATATAATCTTTTGATTTGTGCACTTAATGCATTTTGGTAAACTTAACTTCTTGCCATGAACCCTACCGGAGCTCCAATGTTTATGTTTGTCTATTTCTATGGACCCAGTGTATGATTTTATGTTTATTTTTTATAGCATCTCCATCCAAACTCCGACCGTAGCGAACCTCTAAAAACGTAAACAAACTAGCTTTCCTTCGTTAAAAACATGCCTTGTATATAGCAATCCGTTTCCCAAAGTCAAATGTTTATTCTGTGCATTACACTTCGTTTCCCCCCCCCTCCCTCCTTCAATAGTTGCGATGCCTAACATCGTAGTTTATTTTAATAGGCCTAAAAATCACGTTGTTATGAGTTGAAAACTCCCTTGCACATTCAAAGCCAGGCCTCTAAGTTTCAAGTCGGCGATTCCCTTTGTCAATTCGAATCCAGCCAACCAAAACACTACTTCAATTCCGTCAGCCAGTCAGAGCGCTCAAGCTACCCCGGTCGTCCGCGCTGTCATGGCCGACTTCCGGTAATGACAACGCGGCCGATTTTGGTCTGTCTCTCCTCCTCCAGGCGTCCACCTCTTCCCCACTCACCCCCTCCGTCGCTCTCCTACAGGTCCGCGCTAACCCTCTACCTGCCTGCCAAGCAGAAGGCATAAAAACCCAGACACAGTAGAGTATAGTTAGCACAGCACAGCACAGCTCAAGGATTCTCAAAGCTAGAGGTCGCTACGCCGGTCGGGAGTGGAGATGCCGCGGTCCGATTGTTGCCATGCCGGGCAAAGGTAGTGGTTCGTATCGTACTTAGTTTAACTTTAAAAGTTTATTTTTTGGACTTTACGTCAAAATTTATAGTTTAATTTTAACTAAACCTCGTAGCTTTAGAAAGTAAATTTATGGAGTGTCAAGCCAAACGGCATTTCGGACGTTGGCAGCCATAATTTAAGGGTTCACGGTCCCTTACTAAAAACCAGCTTTATTTCATCGTTTCTTTAAACGCAGTTTAATGTAAACAAAGGACGGTTTGATCTTCGTGGGGTTTCCATTGCTTAAACGCTCGGATCCACTTTATAGGTAGCCGCGGCTCTATAATTTAAGGAGTTGACTTATCAACAGCAACTCTGGGAGGTTTAATGCTTTGCTGTATACACGTTGAAACAAAACTGTAAAACTAGGTCTACTATTATATATCAGCAGAGGCTGTTTGTAATTTAGAGGGCTCTTTTGCGAAATCCCCTTGTGCCTAACCAAACTCACTTTTTCTATTTGAAATTGTTTTATGTGAACCTCGTGTTGGTTCTAGTGTCGAATTTAATGTAAATTCCCCCTGTATTTTATAACCTAAACTAGGTGTAAAGTTACCAAATGTATTTGTAGTGCGATATTTTTATTCATGTTTGTTTAAAATAAAAACCAGGAGTTTTTCTTAAACGTCCGTCAGTTTATTCGCTCGTTTTTCGCTAGAAGTAAGAAATTAAGACAATTCTCTTAAACTTAGCTTAGCTAGCCTAATTTTCCCACTTTGGTGGCAGCGTTACCGCTTATTATTACAGTTAGCCTACAATATTAGGACATGTGTAGCTCCATTCCCTACGCCGGGACTGTAGCTGTTGTGCTTATTTGAAACAAAAAGTACCCAAAAGTAATAGTAAGAAGATCCAGTTACACCAGGCGAGCGGCGATGTTACAAGCACCTACCCCGTCGTAGCATCCGCCGTTACAATGCGTGCCCGGAGGTCTCCTTTTCAGAGATACTGGTGTTCAAGGCTATAAGCTGAGACCAAGCAAATCACGTGGACCAATCTGTTTTATACAAGTACGATCACATGTGACAAATACATGTGATCAATTAGCTTAGGTTATTACAGTAGGGGTGTTTACGATCGACGGATCTGCGAGCATTCGCAGACGACGTCACATGGAGCATTGATATAATGACGCATGGTGGCATTGTGATACATACACCACAGACATAATCTCTTAATGATTATTATCAGCATTATTGTGCCGTTGAGAGGTAATGTTATTTTTACACCTAATGCAACGTCATAATAATATAAAATAAAAATCGTAATTCTTTAAATAAGAATAGTATGTTATTGGCTTACTTTTTGTATTAGTTCAAATAGCCTTTATAATAATCTGTAAACGAAAACAGTGTTAGGCTTCTGCATTTGCTTACTCAATACATAGGTACAAGGCTTTTGTCTCAGCTGGTCTTGTCTTTGAAGCCTGTAGTGTATGAACATCATCTCTTCCTTTTGGCGCTACTTGTCTCCCTCCCTCTCTAAACATGTCCGAATAAATGCCTCGTTGTTTAAATGCGCGTCTCAATATACGTAAGCTTTTCTTCGACCATGCTGTCTAACATTATTTATTTGTGCATTCCTGCGTGGAATTGGTTTGCCTTCAGTTGCGTTTTGCATTAGCGCTTTTAACTACTATGAGTTTTCCTTCTGGCATTTTACAGTTTTTACTTAGGTGTGATTTCCCGTAACAGCGGAAACAGGGTCAGGTTTCTCTGTTATCTGTACCGATGGCGCATACTATAGCTGTGTTGACTGATTCTCACAATTTCAGTCTTTCAAATGCTTTCTTGTGCTGTTCTAGTTTGTGCAAAATTTTCGCTAGGTCGGCTGATGCAACTGTCGCATTTTTGTCGAGTGGTGAAGATGTATTAGCTGTAGCAGTGCTTGCACTAAAATCTTGACTTTTATTGTGTTTGTTTCGTTCGTTTAACTCGCTTTGCGTTTTAAAGTTTTATGCAACATTTCTTCCCAAGTTTTCGGACGAATGGTAGCTAAATGATTTTCCAAAATATCTGGCATTGCTGATTTAAAAGTGCAGCGTAGGCCTTCGTCTCGTGATCTTTCCTTTATTATTTGTTCTAGTTCGCTATCTTCGGGTTTCATCATCCAAATTTCTGCTGCGATTATTTCCAATCTATCTGCGAATGCTTCTCTTTCTTCACCTGCATGCATTTTGGCTCTGTGAAATTTTGTACGAGTTACTTCTATTCCGCCTTCTCCTAATCTTCTACTAATGCAGCTTTAAATTAAGTCCAGTTTGTCTGGTTGGCGATAGATAAAGCTAGTTTCTATGAAACATGCTACTATGCCTGTGCATTTATTCGTTACTGTCATTATTAATTCACTGTCTGGCAAACTGGGATCAACTTTTCTCAAATTGTCTGTGAATCAAAGGAAGGTAAAAATATCAGTACCTCCTTCTCCTGAAAATGACGCTAAACTTTTGCAACGCTCAGCAAACGTTGTCGCACATTCTAACATTATTTCTGTTGTGTTGTTGACGATCATTATTAGGCTGTGCTGGTCTTAAATTGTTTACAATTTCTTTCAAGGTTTCAGCATGGCTATTATTGGCTTGTTGGAAACACCGGGAAATAATCCGTGATAAGTTGCTACTTGTTGAAGGGGTTGGGCTTTCACTAACTAAAGGAATGTGTCGAGAGGGAGTGGAAGAATGATTTCGTTGTATAACTTCATGGTCTACAGCTGTGCTTGCATATTAGCTACATGAAAATACTGATCTGTCTGCCCGTTTTGATTACGATGGCTGTTTTCATGTCACTGATTTGCATTCTTCGGTGAATTATTTCTAGAGTACGTTACGTGATTATTTCTATCAATGCTTGGTGAATGACTACGAGAAATGCTACAATATCAATTTCTTGAATGAGTGATAGAATGAACGCCTGAATGACTGCGCTGAAAGCTCTAGACTGACGGCGGTGACTGTGACTTCTTTACGTGAATGAACTCTTTTTTTTTGCTGCCGTAACCTGCATAACGGGGGGCGGCGCGCGGTTTCGGGTCCGTCCTTTCCTGTTTAAAGAAGGGTTCTGTTTGGACAGCAACTGCTTCGCTCATATTTTCTAACAAACGTTTAGTTTTTCTAAGAGTTATACCACTAGTTGAGTGCTTTAAACTTGAATGCTTTAAACTTGAGTGCGATCCTGTTTAAATCTCTCCTAGTAGTAGTTTTCTTATTTTTTTGTCATAATTCGGTCCTAACTTGAGTGTTGTTTTGAACTAAACGTGTGGCGTTTTCCGTCTAGGCCAGCCCATTTATTTTATTATTTCTTTTACACTAGATCGATTACGAATCCGATTTAACCCCTTCGCTCCTGGTGTTCTCGAACAAGGGCCAAAAACAAGGGCTAATTTGGGCCAAAAACTAAGTCACTATAGTTTTTTTCAAGAAAGAACGGTTTGCCTTATATGGTCATTACGCGGCAATTGATTAGGCCTGGAACAAAAAGTCATCGGCCATAACGTCATCAAATTAAGCGCCAAACAGTTAGTCCAATATGGCGTCATTTTCGGATCGCGTAAGCGAAAACAAAAAGGGAGAAACTTTACATAGCCAAGCAAGAAGAACAGTTTGGAATGTCTTTCATTACTTCAAGAGCCAAGGAGAAGCTGCTAGTGTTTGTGAATTTCTAGAACAATCGGCAACGAACGTCTCCATTTATACAGTGAAAAAGATTGTCAACGGCGGAAAAGCTGCGTTAGTAGCCGACGAAACGGCAGCAATAACCGGCCGACCAACGTTCTGTACACCAGGTAAGAAAAGACCGCATTCCTCGCCTGCCACTGACATGAGGAGTTTAAACTGCCTATTCTTCGAGCTACTGTAGGAGAAATCTTTCAAGGTAGTAATTATTCTACATTGATAGCATTTATTCGAAGCTAATCTCAAAAATAAAGAGTTTAAAGGCAGCAAGTCGTCTTTGCGTCGAATAGCGCTTTCGAGACTGAAATTGAAGTACGGCAAAGTTGACATGCGTAAATTTTACATTGAACGACCTGAAATTGTGCCCAACGTGAAAGGTATTTATGTCAAATTAAACAACTACCTCAGAAAGTAGGACTCTCGTATATCTTGATGAAACGTGGGTGAATGCACACCATAGAACAATAGCATAACCACAGATGAAATTAACATTCGCGGCAGGCAAATTCCGACCGGGCAAAGGCAGCGTTTGATTCTGTATCACGCGGGAAGCAGCATCGGCTTCGTGCCAAACACTACCAGGGACGACGCTAGAATCACTTTACTGGGGAGGTGGCTGTGGGGCGTCAATTTTAGCCGGGGGGGGGGGGAGAATCGAAAAATGCGACTTTTGTGCCCCCCCCCCCTCAAAAAAAAGAATAAAAGTAAAAATAACACAATTCTCTTGCTCACACGCAACGTTCTCAACTCTTTTCTACACCATTTTTTTTTTGGAATATTTTTAATCAGGCTGAAAAAAAAAAGATTTTGCAACTCTCACAGTAACAATTAGGCTCCATTGATGTGACCTCAAGTTTTTCCTGTCGCTGTGAAAGAAACTAAGGTAGTTTTCTTAATAAGTAACCAGAATTTTCTTCGTTTATACGTTTGATTTTGATCTGATGGTGGGGGGGGCGCCAGGGGGGGGGGGGCAAAAATCTAGGGGGCGAACACCCCCCTCGCCCCCCCCTTAGCGTCGTCCCTGAACACTACGCTTTTGTTACGATAGACGAAATCCACAAATTATCATGATGAAATGAATGATTGGATGTTTTAAACAATGGTTTGTGGACCAGCTGTTGCCAAACATTCGTTTTCCACCCATTACCAGTTCCTCCATGAATTTCTACTCTTGACGTGTTTTCAGAAGCCCCCTTGACTTGGCTACAGCAAGATTTTGGAGCAAAACCCGCCCTTTTCAGGGCCACCAAATGAACCAGAAGAGAATCTAAAAAACTTGGTGAAATAAAAAAAAAAATATTGTTGAAATTCCCCCAACCCTCCTCCAACCTTTTTTTTAATTAAAAAAAATTTGACTGGGGAGCATCTATATATACAGGGTGTTCGGAAATTGGTGTCAAATAAAAAAAAAATATTGTTGAAATTCCCCCAACCCTCCTCCAACCTTTTTTTTTAATTAAAAAAAAATTTGACTGGGGAGCATCTATATATACAGGGTGTTCGGAAATTGGTGTCAAATATTTTGAGGGTCCGCTGTGTGATCATAGATGAGAAAAAGTCCTATAAACATGGGTCCGGAAATGCACCAGTCTTTAGTTACAGCCCCCCCCCCAGGTTTGGGGTAAACAGTTCTTAAATACCTCGTAATGATTCACCGTTTCCATTCCAAACTCAGGATATGTGCCATATCATACCTGGTATTTCAGTATTTCATAATACAGTATTGGGTCGCACAACTTATCAGAGGGAGAGGTAATTTTCTTATGGGGGGGGGGGGATCAAACGTGGGGGAAGAGAGGAGTAACTGCTTTGGTCTTGTACTTTAATGAAACAAATTGTAGAAAAAACACATCGTGTGATTGAAAACAATCGAAAGTAGTACTGTACTTTCTTTCATTACGTGTAAAGACCAAGTAGGTTACATTTTTTTCCAAGTTTGTGCCCCCCCCCCCCTTCCAAAAAAAAACAACTACTGTACGTACATCTCTGTGGAGAGCACCAAACATTATCAATCGGGTATCCTCGCCATTAAAAGTGAGGGATTTAATGTGTTTGTTTTCTACTCTTCAAGCAAAGAAGCTTAAAACGTAAAAGTGGGGGAATCCTTAGAATTCGGATGATCACTTGTTTCATTGGCCGAAGCGGCGAGAACAACATTACTGTACTCAACCCACACATTTGAATTTGGTTGCTTATTTGTTTGTTTGTTTGTTGCCTTTGTCTAACGCTCCAGCTTCCACAAAAATCATCGCATAAACTTGGTTATGATTTGGAGGTAAATCTCCACCTCAGATTCTTTGTAGTTTTAAGTGTTAAAGACAAAAATCCTTGAAAACCCAACTTCTAAAAAACAATAACTTAGAAGTCTTAAAAGTTACATTACAGCGGGCAAGCTCTGCCATTCATTAGTTGCTATCCCCCTGTTACGATCTTCCTTCCAGAATGTAATAACATTTATTGACAAAAACAACAACGTTTGTAATGCGAAAAAGTACTGTAATCACAAATTCAAATTGAACATTCGCATATCTGTACAAGGTGACCTTGAACACCATTTGGAGAGTCCACATTTCGGGGTTGACAGACGACTTCTTGTTAATACAGGGGTTTGTTAAATCACTTGATGACTTAAATCTAAAGGTGACATTGTGATCCTTTGTTCACGTTTACTGTTCGGTAGTTCTCTTCCCCAAGTATGCAGTATCCAGACATCGAACTGGCAGACATGCACTACATGTATGGTCTTGCAGATGGAAATGCATTGGAAGCACGACGTCTCTACGCTCAAAGGTATCCAGACAGGAATTTGCCATGTGCTAGAACGTTCAGTCGTATCCACCAGCGCTTACGGGAAACAGGCTCATTTGGGAGACGGACATCGGATGCTGGAAGACCCAGAACTGTGCGAACTGTTGGCTTGGAAGACAGAGTTCTCCAGCACATAGCAGAAAATCCATCGGATGGCACACGACGCATTGCACGCAGAGAGGGTGTCAGTAATTCGACGATTTGGGACATTTTGCATCATAACCTGCTATACCCCTACCATTTGCAACGTGTCCAAGGTCTTGGCGAGGCCGACCTTCCACCACGACGAGCGTTCTGTGTGCGACTGAATCATGCATGTGGAGCAGACGCTCATTTCCTGCCGTCTATCCTGTTTACAGATGAGGCTGGCTTCACACGTGATGGCATATTCAACTATCACAACAACCATCTTTGGGACCATGCAAATCCGCACGAGGTACAACAATCTAGACATCAACAACAATTTAGTCTAAACGTTTGGGCTGGAATTGTTGGTGATCATTTGGTAGGGCCTTTTTTCTACCTCGACGCCTAAATGGAGAAACCTACCTCCATTTCCTCCAGTATGACTTGCCCCAACTACTGGAAGACGTTCCCCTGGCAGTCAGGACACGAATGTGGCTTATGCACGATGGTGCACCTGCTCACTTCAGCCTTTTGGCCCGACATTACCTTGATGGAAGCTTTCCTGACAGATGGATTGGACGTGCAGGCCCAATAGCATGGCCTGCTAGATCTCCGGACTTAAACCCGTTAGACTTTTATCTTTGGGGACACTTAAAGTCACTCGTGTACAGTACACCAATTCCCAATGCTGATGTACTTCGCCAAAGGATTGTGGATGGATGCAACCAGATTCGCACAACCCCTGGAATCTTTGAACGGGTTCGTCGGTCCATGGCGCAGCGGCTTCGGAACTGCATCGAGGCAGAGGGGGG
>JAHWFP010000057.1:4984-16350 GCA_023313725.1 Lithobius niger | reverse complement strand
ATTTGAATGAAACATATATTATGGCAATAGGAAACTGTTGTTTCTAAAGTATGGCTTTTGTTGATGGCTTATTTCTAATTTACCTTCGTATTATTTACAGCAGTTTTAATTTATTTATGTCACTTGGCCTTTCGTAAAAACAATGGGAAGTCCTGCTGCCGTTCATAATAGTGTAACACCTTTGCTTTCTGAATGTATCCTTTGTTGAATTTTATTTCTGCATTTTTAAGGTAACGGTGACTCCAGAAAAGGTTGAGATGGCCCAGTTACGCAGGTTGTCTGCCTCATTAAGCAACATGCGTCAGAATTGCATCAAGACAGACATCACACTTGTGTGCAAGGAACAGGAATTTGTGGCCCACCGTATCATTCTTGCTGCAGCCAGTCCATATTTTCAAAATATTTTTTCACCAGACTGGAACGATGCAAGCAAGGAAAAGTATAATAATGCTTACTGGAGCGCCGACGCTATTGCTTCCATCCTGTCATTTGTGTACGAAGGACAATTGAACAATTCAAGGGTGGTGAAGGACAAGATGTCCATGATTGAACTCCTCGAAGCTGCTGAATACTTTCAGATTGAAGAGCTTATAGCATACTGCTACAATATTATATCCAACTTGAAATTATTAACTATAAGTAACTTATTAGAATCCTACGATTTGGCCGAGAAATTCAGCCACCAACACCAAGTACTGCTCGTTGCAGATATGCTGGCTTCTCATTTCTTTGAAATTACCAAACAGAATGAGTTCCTTCTCTTCAGCCAACGACAGCTGCAAAGTCTCCTTCAGGCCCCAAATATAGACCACACCTGCATGGATGAAGTCTTCACTGCTCTCCTTAACTGGACTGTATTTGGGAACCTGAGAGAAATGATTCTGAAGGAATTACTCACTGTCCTTAACTTGTATTGGTGTCCAGTGCTCTTAAATGATCTTATACTTGAGACTTTATGCAGTGAGTCTCAGAATCTGCTAATCAAAAATGTTCTCAGTGAATAGCTAGTCAATGCTCTCCAACAGTGTGCCATCAGGACGCATTTAAAACTCCTATGATTTGCTGAAGATGTTGTGTACAAGTATGACTTGCACAGTGATAAGTGGCTGCCAAACAAACAAGTACCATTTTATATTGATAAAAAAGCTGCCAAAGTTGTTCATAATCGACATATTTTTTTCCTAGGGGGTGAAACTAGGGGTGACTCGGTCTACTCTTCTGCTGTCCTACAATATTGCCCGTTTACAAACTCCTTGGTGGATTCAAAATCCTCAGGAAATTGTTTTTCCCTGTTCATTCTGCCACAGCTGGTGTATTGAATGATTCGATCTATGTCGTCAATGGCCGTATTGACAATAAACCACTCGAAATAGTGCAATGTTACAATCCAAATGATCAAAGCTGCCGTCTCGTGGCTTCAACTCTCAAATGGCACAAAAACCCCATTGTGTATTCTTTTGAAAATTTTCTATTCGTTTTTTGGTTACATATCAAGTGCTACACAAACTTTGGAAAGATACGATTGTGTGTCAGACCAGTGGACAGAAATAGCTATTTTTCCCGATATTCAGCTAGCAATGAATTATGTTTCAGCATTTTGTGGAACAAAAATATATTGTTTTAGTGAGTCATACCCCGAGTGGAACTACGCCTTCAACATAATATCCCAGAGGAGAGAAAAATTGACTTTCTAGTACGTCCAAGCCCCACTGTAGCTTTTTTTTCAGTTACGTGTAACAAGAAAGCTTTACTTGTAGCCATTGACAGCATTTATTCGCCACACTTCTATGATATAGTCACCAATCACTGGTTTAAAGTCGGACATATATCGCATTCATTCCTTGAGAACGTGTTAGACAAGCGAAAAACAAAAATGCTCAATTTGTTGTCATGTGAGGTGTAGGGTTATCTTTTTGACCCTCCAATTGTTTGTATTGTTTTTCAGATTGCTACTACTTCCCAGCCATTGTTTCACCAGTTGCCTGCAGGCTTCTTAGAATTTTTGGCTTAATTGTGGCTAAACACAAATTACCCTGCTTCCCTCGAATAAAGAACAAATATAACTGAAGTGCAGCTCATTTTCAGTCAGCACGCTACATTGCAGCCAAATGTCAAGGTTCGGATTTGTCCCTCATGAAAAAACATGGGAATAGGAAAATCTCAACTTTTTTTTTAAATCATCGTCATGTTTATTATTATTAGTCAATCAGAGAATTAACATACACTAAAAATAAAAGTATACGAAGCTTTAATCCTATCACAAATTAGATACGCATGGACAATATATGCAACGACATCAGAAGCGGTGCCTTCGAAAAATAACCTGGTAGGATCAAGCAAAAGTAACTCGTTTCTTCTACACGTTACGAGTTAGTATCATTTTTAACTCAAAATCGTCACTATGCCACGAGCCATGACTGTTTGCCGTGATTTCATCATGAGCTAGCCAACGACGAACGAGAATAGCGGATCGTTGGCCGTCCGAGTGGACTAGCCCAGTCACGTGATATGCGCGTTACAGCAAACGGCCGTGGCATGTGGTTTAGGACTATTCGTCATCGTATCGACTGTCACTCATATGACAGCAACAAATCACAAGTAAGTATTATTTTGAACAGCAAGGAGGAGTTTATTAACGTACTTGTTGTTAAGAAGCTTTAATCACTATTTCTGAAGCTTATTTATAGAGCTATAATGCTGAATGCAACATAAACTCAACCCCCTGACACAGCGCGTTAATTCAAATAAATTCAATGCCCCCCTCCCCTTGTTTCTATCTCGTTTCTAATTGGTCGATAGTCGATTCGTTTGCAGCTTTAGCCCCCTGTCCCTCAGGAACCAAGCTCGGCGAGCGTGGTTTGTTCAGTTGTCTAGTTTACAGCCTGAAGCGTAATTTGAATGCTATATGCACAGGCGATCGTCTAAAATTAAGTTCGATCAGGGAATTATGACGCGACATCTCGCATGACCTACGCAATTAGTACATGCAACAGTGTGTTTCTTCGCAACCTGAGTTACATAGGTCAATTTTCAAAGGCACCCAAGGATTTGTGGAAAGGCTTCCAAAAGCTTTTGAAGAAAGCAGCAAGAGTATTTTTTTTCAAATTTTAACGAAACTAAAAAAAAAGATGGACATATTTAGACAAAACAAACTCATGACAGTTAAAAATAGGCTCGATTATACGATAATTACACAAAACTATTATATGGAAAACACAATAGAAATATAATTAAGAAAAAATCACAACTTGTTAAAATTGCCCAATTATAGAAATTTATATTGCAAAAGAGGATTGAATTTTTAATACCATATATTTTTAACAAACTGCCAGAAAAAAATAAGAAACCTGAAACTAAATAATATAAAATACAAATTAAGAGATTATATACTCAAACAATAACTGTACATTTGCAAAAAAAAACATTTTCATTGTTTAATGTTATAATGCTTTTTTATTGTTATTTTTGAATGTTAGGACAACTGATATGTTTTTGACACTGCTGATGTTTGCTTTAAATCAACTGTAACTTGTAAATCGTGCACATAGAAATGCGTTGGTATTTCGTACAGTGTGACAATAAAGTAATTTATTTTTTTAATTGACAAATTGCAATGTCAATCCAGAAGGACACAGCTTAAAAAAGGAAGATTTTCATCCCTAAAATTTAGAATAACAGGTAAATTCCAACAGCAACGTTTGTCATGAACGAAAAGAAGTACATTCTGCAATATAACGAGACTAATCGGCAATATGCTACTTTAACAAGCTCAAATATGGTACTTCAGCAAGAGATTTGTGACCTGAAGATCAATTACGAATCCATATCCTGGGTTCGTCACTGCCATTATTGAGCTGAATGCTGAAGCAAAATGGAGTGGCTTCGTTATTGTGATGAAAAAATATGTGCATCTCATTCTGCATAAGCATGAAAAGGTAAGCGGAAATTCTCATCCAACTAGTCGCATATCGTTACATTGCTCGATATTTCGTTCTAGTACTAGGACGAGTTTGGCGAGGTGACTGATTGTTGGCATGAAAATCTATCTCAGTGTGCCAGAGGTGTAATGTTCTATTCCAGTGACGATTTGACCAGAATAAACATTATCGTCTAGGATGGCATAAGGGCAAACAATTGTATAAAACACTAATCAAGTATAAAATAGGTAGGCTAAATAATAAGCAAACATCCAATTATACTGGGCCTTTAATCAACACTCCGCTGTACACAATATTGACCCCGCATATGGCCAATTAAATCAGTGACAGATTATTATGATTTGATTGTATGATTACAATGATTGACATGAGTCTAACGAATGGCATTACGGATTAAGTCGAGCGGTAAACCTAATCATTATTATATTCTCTGAGTTAAATTAAGGGGAACTCGGGTTAATTTAGTAGCGTACGGATTGGTACTAGTTAAGCATAAACACAATTAGCTATCGCTAATCAATCAGAATACTAAGCTCATTAATTGAAGCTTGAGTGCGGCCATGGGCCCACGGGTAGGCTGAGCGGCGAAGCCCCGTCGCTAGCTCGGCACGGAAATCTGCCTGGCGTACTTCTGGATTGCCGCCTTCGGAATTTGACTGGCGTGAACTAGTTAGCGACTGGTAAGCTGCTGGTGATCGGATGATATCATGCATTCCGAGGTTCAGCTTAAATACTGTGGCGTTATCGGCCATGATCAATCCATTGTAGTTTTGATTTATTATTGAAATGCTAAATATAGTAACATTTGGACAGCTTGGGCCCTTATCATTAATTGGGACCTCTCCGCCTGTCAATCATTCTATTGTTGCGTTCGGGTTCGTGAATTGTTCCCCGTACGCGGCGCTTTGAAGGGACTTATTGTTATTCCACGTAGTGATCGATCATGAGCGACGATCTTATCGTAATTAAATCTACTTCTAGAAAGTCATTTAGCTTCTACGAAACTGTCGTAAATAATGTCAGCTGGTAATGCCAACTTTTAAACTCTAACAATAGGTGTAATTACACTTGTTCAGTCTCAAATGATCTTGCCGCCTCTCGGTCCTTTGAAGAAGGACTCCCAATTATAATTGCTATCTGGAGTCGTTTTGATCTATCCGAATAAATACTCGGCTCATGCATTTAATAAATGTATGATATTATGCAGTTATGCATTCAATTAATTTATTGTATTGTTTCTGTTATGAATATTAATTAAGCCATAATTAATTTCCCTACAGAGGTCCTGGGTTGGACTAGCCTCAACCACCTCTGGAATTTTCAAGAGCCGAGGGGCCCTGTTATACCTCATACTCATATGTCAGTTGTGGACTTGTAGAAGACTTTGTACGTTGCGATGGGTGTATTGTAAGTATTGTGGCTATCGGTGTTTAACGGGCGCGGAAGACGCGGTTTTATTTTTGGAAAAAAAAAGAGAAAGCTGAGGCAGACGTATTAGTTCGTAAAGGCTTTTACTCTTAGTTTAGTAGTTCCCATTATCTAGTAGTTCTACTATTATCTAATGTAGCTTGGCAACGTTTGAAGCTAGCTAATGTAACACTATCATCTAATTTGAGCTGATGAACGTTTTTTTAGTATTTTTATACCATCATATCATCATTCAACATTGTGTAAACAGAAATGACGTATGCAAGTATTAAACAAGAAGTGTTTTGCCATCAGACATTGATGTCTTTCTTTGGAAACTAGCATCCAGAAATCCCCAGCCTCAGGGTGGTGAGACCTGATTATAATGGTTGTCATCATAAAAATCCTCGAGATTCTTGGGTGGACACAAAGGATGTCATCATTCCGCAATGTAAACCGTGTCATCGTTATTAGATTAATACATTGGTCCGCTCAACATCATATATGGAACAAACGGATCTTACGTGCGACGAAAATAAAGTCTTAGCGCTGTTACACTGCTGCCGTTGCCTTTTTGCGGCTCTCAGGGGGCATCGAGAAAAGTCCAGAACAGAGTAACCTAGTTACAATGGGGCAGGCCCGATTTGCAGAACTTTGGGGCAAAACTATGCTTCAGTAGACCAAAAAAAAAAAACAATCCTTGCAATGTTTTTTTCTTATCAACTTAATGGGTTTGGTGAATAATTACAATATTAAATTTTTTTTTGATGTTTTGGATGAATTTTTGTTCGATTGCTGGGGCATTTGGAAGATTCTCGACCCTTGCTCTCGGTATTATATTAACTGGGAGTTAACTCCAATTCGACGAAATTGTGGAAAACCCTCTTCACCCATCGTCACACTGAATAAATCGAAGACATCACAGGGAGAATGGGATGTGAAAAGGTAAAGAACAACTTAGCTGGCCTGCTGAGTCACAGTTTGGTATGAGGCCAACACTGCTAGGCTGAAGAAGTAGGGTAGTCGCTGGTGGTGTCGTTTAAAATTGTTGTTTGTTGCCACTTTTATACATGTTTTTGATAACCACATCAGTTCCGCAGTTTTGACTTTTAAGAGCAGCTGGCCTTAGACTTGTTAAAGGGAAGACTGCACTTTTGAACATGTACAGTTAGACACATCCTGGACCAGAAGCTCCAATATGTTTCTAGAAGTTGGAAGACAGAAATTCTAGAAGCCGTTACCATGAGAACCCCTGATCATAAAACAAGGTGCAGATTGCCCAGGACTTCACTTCTTCTGGCAGATCGACACGCCGCACATTGTCCACATTTTGATATTTAATTTGAGTGAATATTTACTTTAAGTGTTACACTTCGTTACCAGTTAATTTTTTTTCAGTTCTTCGGTTATACCAGTTTATTATGTTGAAAAACTTCATGTTTCACAATGTTTTAAATTATCTTCTCAACAGTTTGTAATTCTGTCTCTTGTAGGTAATAAGTTATAAGGGTTTAAAATCTTACACGAAAACTTGTGACAGACGGACGGGATGGACGGCACGTTTCTGAACAGTGTAGGCTTGTAAACAGTTGTTAGTCCATGCATAACAATGATGCAGATAAGGGGTGTACTTTTATGTATCACGGAACCAGTTGTCACTTTTATGTTCTTTGTGACTTGTGTAATGTCTGTTAATTTGCATTATTTCTTTTTTTTTTATTTAATATATATTACAGATTCTACAAACGATGCAGTTTCGTGTTCGTAATTATATTTCACTACGTAAAGGCATTTTCACAGACCCAGACATCTATCTTTTTCCCACCTGCTGTACAAGCCCCATCCAACTTCCCCTAGCTGTCAAAAGGAGACTATCATTTATTAGTTTTTTGGCGTATAGTCCCAAGAGTTCTGTGAACTCAAGGAAGGCTGATTTTATGTAAGCACTGTATGTAATTATTATATGGCCAGCATTTTGTTATAATGTTGGCTAATTGTAAGCAATTATAGTAATGAATACTAAATTGGATTACTAGCGGCGATGACAGCGCTACTCCACTTAAAGGTACATAACTCCTTCCGGTATATTTTAACAGTTTCACTCGATACATAACCGGAAATAGTTTTATATAAACTGATTTACCTTTCATTTGCTGGTCTAAGGGTACGATGCAGATGTCAGTAGTGGCGCGAGAATGTTATTAGGCTTGTTTTAAACGGCTCGGTCCGAGCGGTATTTAACTCCCGTCACATCGCTGGCAAGCCGCGGCCCTGGAGGGAGGATAATTAATCCTTCGCTCAAGTTTGCGACTTGGTCGTACAATGTGTCACGTTGCCGCGGCCCGCAATGAGTTTAACTAGTGTCGTAAAGCAATGCGCGCTGCGGTCGTTTGATCTATATTTTAGCGTAGGTGACGCAGAGTAAAGCGGCCAGAACGGAGAGATTTATGTGCCTTTAACGTTAACTGTGTTGGTTTTTATAATAGTTTACTGCGACATTCTGCGGCTCTAAATGCTTACGAGGCCTTATGATCTTTAAAGGTTGTGAAATTAATTGTCTGAAAACGTGCGTTGACGATAAAGGGAAATCTGGTTTTATTTCTTTGGAAAATCATTCACACAGTAAAGGCCGCCATTAACGCAACGTTGCATTATTTGGTGTGGAACACTTTAGAATACGACGTTACACAATTCATCAGCTTTAAAGGGACATTCCTCCCAGTGCCATTTTTCTCGATCCACCACATCAAGTACGGCCCCAAAGGTCTGTTTACTTACCGTTAGTGTTTCCCTTGCTAAAAAAAAAAAACGTTTTAAAATGTGGCGTCTAGGAGATTTTCTGTTGAATATTGTTAACTATATGTTATGGGTTTTTATCTGGTTAAACCCACTTAAATTGTCAAGATGGATGTATACACTTTGTAATGGAAAACACTAGAATTATATAAGGACCAAAGACACCAATTGATTAATAATCCGTTTATTTCAGCTAAGCATAGTCCGCAATCTCAACCCAGAATTGGTCAATTACGTTAATTTAAAATAGACCCTTTTAGCAAGATTGCCTATGCTCTAATAACAATAAGACTGAAGTCAACACACATTCATATTACTAATCATCAATTATTACTCTTAATAATTGCTGCTTAATACAACAATAAGTAACCACTATACTTGATTATGCTTTGCTAAGGTAATGTACTGTTAGCATTCAACTACAATTCTACGATACTACAATATCGACTTAGCTGCGATCCATATAGCCTACGCGGCGTCGTCCGTCAGATTTCCGGCACTACCACAACGCTGGCGCACTTTCACGAGCCAAGACAGGAGGAGCAGATCGTAACACACAAAGCCGATGATCTCACACTGGTAACTACATCCTTTTACTTAAGCCCTTTCCCTTTTTATAACTTCTGTTTACATTCCATCAGTTAATAGACCCATTACTTACTTTCTCCTATCTGTCTTGTCTCTCGCCCGTAATTACCCATCCACTTATAATAATTATACCTATTAGGATCACCTGTCAACTCTGCTCTACTTTCCAAGGTTGCTAGCTCGGATATGTCACTCACTCTGCGCATCCTGTAATTATCTAAAGTGGTTTGCTGGTGAACGGTACAAAGGATTACCCTCCTATTATCCGTGTTGACCTCGATCTTAATTGCTTAACCTTGCACTGGCGCCGATGTTCTGAACCTGGCTTCTCTTGCTATTTTTGTCTCTCTGTTTTCAGTTTATTATTGTGCTATTCATGCACTGCTTTGATTTATAATAGTAATTAAGAACAGCTTGCATAATAAATGCAGCTTGATATCTTTATATAATATTTTATATGAATATTAATTTATGCTAATATAATACCATTCCAATATCCCCTTCTATTCAGAAGCTAAGTATTCCTTTTAGGAATTCTTTGCTTCCTTATACTTTTTCTATTTTAAATCAAAACCCATCACATAATACTTGTCCCAACCACCGCAGCTTTTGATTAAGTTAGCCTAAAAAGCTGGCGTCAGAAACCTCCCCTGATAAGAAACTGGGGTAAAACTGTCCACACATGATTCGAACGAATTCTTATGTGATGTTCAATTTAAATTTTAATGCCAAAGTTGCTTTTTCTTTTACCGTAAAGCCCATAGTCTCAGACTAATCTACTCAGAACATCTGCCGCCAAATTCTTAAAATGATTTTTCATTATTTTCATACCCTTGACTTATGACAATTCTTACAACAATAATCATTCATAGATTTTCGTTTTACATTTCTCAACATTGTTGAATTTCATGCATTATACAATTTGAAAACCTTTTCTCAAAAAACATTTCCAACCATTCACTTTACAGCTTGTTTATGACAAAATATCAATTTGTATTCATTATTAAATCATCATGCTCGTCACAAATTTTAGTAACAAGATCATTAATTTCATGTCATGCCACATTTTCATGCAACTCAGTTTACATTCTTGCACAATTTGTATATTTTCCTATGACGTGTAACCATTTCATTTTTATTTCGAAATCATACCATCTTTATTTATCCCCTTCTTAGTTTATTGATACCTTGTAAAAAAAAAAAAAATAATAAAATCATGTCGAATTTCTCTAGATGTTTTCTGGAGAGAAAACTTAACCTAACACATAGAATAATAGCAATTCTATATCCATATGCATCGTATTTCTGATATCTTCTCTTGTATTCAAGTGTAAGCTTGCTGTGTTTGTTCTTAGGACGTATAATTTTCGGCCATCCTGACCAACTTTTGGCCTACTTTTGCATTTTTCGACTTTGTTTTTATCCTGTCATGCAAGGGATATAAAAAGGAAACAGTAATGAAATTTTCATCAAACATTTCTGATTCACCTTGAAGTTTTCGTTTCGTGCCAAGTTGTTGTTACGCATTTCCAATTATTTTTGAATGACTCTCGTTTTTCTTGGAAAATTCCTCTCTTTTTAATCTCCAATTTATTTCCGAACTTTGCTCGTTCCACAATAATCAATTTCCAAATTTATTTCTAACTTCCATCTTCCTTTTCACCTTCTTTGCATGTTTAATTTTACTAAACATCAATTATTTCCTTTTCCATTTATCACCAACTCCACCATATCGACCTTCCATTTTCAATTTTACAGAAAACGTTTGAACTTCCTTCCATTTTCAATTTTACAGAAAACATTTGAAAATCTCTTCACTTTTACTTGTATTATTTCTTGGATATTTTTAGTTCTGAATTCTGCAATTTGTTTCTTTCTTATTATGTTTTGCAAGTTTTCCGGATTTTGCCACGATTATCATTTGTCGCATAGCTGATCCGTTGCTTTCAGGCACGTTACGAAGAAATCAGGATGAAACATTTCATAATTAGCATTTTCCAATGTGTTAGTTACTAAATATAACAGAAAATATAGTATTCCAACCCCGGGACCCTATCGGTGCCTCAATCGTCAACGATTAGTTCCGTGTGCACCCATATATGGACCCGGAACGACAACCTACGTAGACAACCGCAAATCTCATGCGATCCTTCCTAACAACCAATATTGTATGGTATTAAAAAGGGCGGTTCCTAATTCTTGCGTGATCACTACATGATCGTTTAATCTCTAATTAGTCTCAGAAATTAAACAACAAGTCTAACCTATCAATCTCCAACCCTCCTACTCTAGGACATATGTTTTATATTAATTCAGAGTAAGAGAGAAGAGAAAAAGATTGTGTGATTTACATGCAACTTTTAAAGCAATTTTATGTGATTTTTCTTCATGTGAAAAAGAACTTGTGTCTATTGCATTCTTTACGTGACTATCATCCCAGGAAAGAATATTCAGTTACTTTCGACGTACAATGGCAAAACTTTATGGCCCACAACACAACATGGCAAGACTTTATGGCCCACCGTTCAACATGGCAAAACTTTATGGCCCACCGTTCAACATGGCAAGACTTTATGGCCCACAGTTTAATATGGCAAGACTTTATGGCCCACAGTTTAACATGGCAAGACTTTATGG
>JAHWFP010000056.1:5049-21070 GCA_023313725.1 Lithobius niger | reverse complement strand
TATGTGCTACTTTAGCAGAAGCCCGGCGAATCCAGCTAGGGGGTCGGGGGGAGCGCTGTAAGCTCCCCCGGTGGGGTCCGGGGCAGAGCCCCGGAAGCTGAAGCATTTTACGCTATTTGAGAACCTATTTTCGGCTTTCCGAGACAAGTTTGCAACGCATTGTTTAGCAAATTTCGGATGCTTTTCGTAAAAATTCTTTAGCATGAGAGTTCGTAAAAACTTAATTGTTACCAAAATTCCGTTTTTTTTTATACATTTTATTTACAAATTAAATTCCCTGATGAATTATTTTTTTTTAATGTTATTAAATTAACACTGAAAATTTAGGTTTGAAAAGTATTGTTGCTTACTTTTCAAACGGTGGAAGATTTAGCTGACGTTCCTGAATTAACTGAGAATTAACTAAATTAACTGAACTGAAAAAGAGGAAAAGAGCTGCTAGAAAATCAAACCGGTAACTGAGTCTTCAATTTTGATTCTTTGCTCGGTTTCTATGGAGTTATTGGTATAGACTTCAACTGACGATAACTTGGAAGGAAAGCTCAACAAGTTTTGTTCTGTACAAATTTTTCTGACTTTTCGGCTATAACCATAGCAAGAACAAACTAACCACCAGGCGACTTCAGTTGGCGTTTCGTTGACAATCAAAGTAATTTGAAATCGGACACCCCTTTATCTTTCGTTTAGCTCTGTTGTCTTCCTGTTTTGACTAGTTTCGCACTAAATTACATTTTCACTACATCGGCGGAAGTGGAAAAAAGCCTCACAAGCACTACATACCGAGTAGGGTACGCAAACACAGTCAGAAAGTAGTTCGAATTAATAGACAGTAAATAAAGTTTATATTTATAAAGCGACTAATAATGAAATTTATATGCTTCAATTGTTTGTGTGATGTTCATTTTTTTTACCATAAAATTGTGTTAGTTTAAATCAAATTTTTTATAGAAATAAAAATACCTGTTTTGCTACAGCGAAGTGATATGCTCACATCCTCCAATCCAATCCTCCAATCCTCCATTTACCGTTAATTCGTCATCTTTGTGACTTGGCCTTGCAACTTAAATTCTTAAGTTCCCTGTATTAGGAACTGATGACTCATAATATTTGATAACCTGATTTATGCAATTGGGGAAAACGAAAGTACACTTTCTTGTTTCAAACTCGACGTGGTAAGCGTGATAAATATATACTCATTTACAGCTTTGCAGCCTATTTCGTGGGGGGGACGAACCGCTCAGTTTGAAAACGTGGGGGGGACGGTCCCCCTCGTCCCCCCCTGGATCGACGCCTATGAGTTTGTAGTGCCTTTCCAGCCAATTTCAGTTAAGTTTTTGTTTATTTCTTAAAATTTAGGCCATATGCGTGAAGTAGACTTGTGCCCAATTTTTTCCCAGTATGAAATGTGGTCCGCAGGCGGCGCGCGCGCGCACTATTATATACATCGAGAATTTGTGTAATCAGAAATAGTATGACGCAAGCATTTGTGAAACAAGTTACAAATTATGCCACTTCCTTGTTTCACAAATGCTTGAGTCATACTATTTCTGATTACACAAATTCTCGATGTATATAATAGTTGCGGACATTGTTTCGTACTGGACAGAAATATTGGTATAGAAATAAAACTGCATACTTACGTTTATTGGTGTTGATATATGATGACAATAGGAACGAAAAAGAATTTTATGCAAGAGGAGGGTAAAGTTCAGCTGCACTAAGTAAAAAATGGTGAATTCTTTCACCCATTTGATATTTTGATTTGAAAAGAAATTCGGCTAGGTAGCCAACGCAGTGATCTTCCTTACGTCTAAATTTAGAGATTTTTGCTCGGACCTCCCGTCACACTCTTTCAATATTTTGGGTATGTGCGCTTATGTCTGGGTCGACGAAATTGTAGGAATGGTTTACAGTTTTATGCACATAACCCAAGTTTTCCAACCCACCATATGCTGCCCAACAATCTGAATGTACCGTGGTTTCCTCTAGAATATGATCTTGTATTACTTTAAACAGTGTTTCTTTGTCCCTTTTCTCTACTGGCACCAAAAATGTCTTTTTCGTAGTAGTATCAATACCCCCGAAGACCCATTGTCCTTTGATCGTGCGTCCGCGGTTATACTTTTCTTTTCCAAACTTCGCTTCATCAATCTGCACTACGTGATTCTTGCCGCCAATTTTCTCGGTATTCCCCGCGGATACATTATGTATAAAAACTTCCCTGCAGAAAGAATACCAGTCAACAATTGAGTTTGGGGTTAAGCCAGTATTGTAAATTAAAAATTGTTGACGCGATGGAGACATGTGTAGTAATGTTGCAACAATTTCCAAAACTCGTTGTGGAGAAAGCTTCGTGTTTTCAAAAAACGTGCCTTTTCTTCCACTAATGGAAAAACCACAAACTTTTGTTCTGTTTGGGTTTTTTCTGTCCTTTTCAAGTTTTTTTCCGCATTGGAAACGCCATCGATTCATATCTAAATTTAAGACATTAGTACATTACCACAATCGCATACTGCCGTCTTCTTAAAAATGCCATGATTGAACATCAGTTGCAAAACTTGATCGTCATTAAAACGAATTATTTGAAAAAAAGACAGATCGCATCCATCGCAAATCACCGCTTCAGCCAGGCCGACGCAAATGAACGAGATAATTTCCGTTTACTAATGTTTTGGTCGGAATCTGGTTTTTCTTGTTGTGCTCCCATCGTCTCGCGTAATGGCGCTCCAACAACGGTTGTGAGTAGCGTCTTAACGTATTTTAATACTTATTTTTTTTTTGTTTTAAAACGTTTGTGCAAGTTTTCGTTATGATTTTCTGAACCGCAATGAAGAAAGGAATCGACAGGTAGTTGAATTATGTCGCTAGCGTGAAAAGGCGTTGTTCTATATTAGTTTATCCCCAGCCTTTTGCTGGTTGTGCACCTTTTGTATATATTGGTTATTGCCTGTTCTAAAATGGTTTATGGTTGCCTTGAATATGATTGGTTGTTATTGTTAACCTTGTGGCTATCAGTTGATAGCTGCCAATCAGATGATATCATGTGATCAATGGAATGTTATTTAAGCCTGTACAATAGTTTAATAAATCACTTGTTACCAACTGCTAACTTGAGTACTGTTCTCCCTCTAGTTAAGGTAGAACAGTTAGGCCTTGTGTAGGCAAAGAATGTGTAATCTAAATACATATCAATTGGCGACGAGGGTTTAGGTACCCATGCCTACCTCATGCTGTAATGTTCAAAAGTCCCTCTGACAACTTCAAGCTTCTGCCCAAGTTTTGAGGTAAGATGGATTTCAATTATTTTGGCAGATTATTATTATTATTCAATTATTTGTAGCCACCCGTTAGGGGATGGATGAACAAACTTAAAAAAAATTCCAAATTGGTCTCATTTGTGGCTGTGTTGGTGGATTCCGGCTAAATGTAGGTTACTGCCAGGAATTATTGTGCTTATTTCTGTATAATTCATTGTAATTACTATTTCCTTACTTAGATGTTAAGGTTGTGTCAATGCGACGCGTTGCGGCATCTCCTACTGAACTACATTGGTAAGGAGTGTCGAAAAAATCGCGACTGGATTTAGTGTATGCTCTGAATTGTGCCATATGCAGAAAACCTTTAGTTTTAAAGCAGTTAACTTTATTACTAGTTGTGGGCATTGGGCCGTCTGCTTTCTCTGCTTGGTCTTGGTGCTCACTGTGTTGTTTTGCAACAAAAGAATCTTAAAGGTTTTAAGATTTAATCTAGTGATTTCAGAACTAGAAAGCTTACTAATTTGACGCTGGAGACTAATTGAAGCTTGAGACGTCTAGCGCGTAAATTTATGTTGGATTTTGGTGTAACAAGTTAATGATTAATTGCTTGTAATTAATGAGTTAATGGTTAGTTGCTCATTCCGCTTAAAATAGTATGCAAGTAAATAAGCTGAGAGTATGCTGTAAATTTGAACGCAACATTGAGTATAAAATTGCTGTAAAATCCTAAAAGGTTATTATGTATCGCAATAATAAACTTGGGTATTAACTTGTGCAAATTAAGTTATTAGATAAAAGGCTTTCTGATAAATCTTGATTTAGTTAGTATTTTGTTTAGTCAAAATGCCAGGTGATACTGAAGCTGCAGCTGAGGCTGCAAAACCAAATGGTTTGTTTCAGGAGTTTGAACCCAGTAAACATTCTTGGTCCATGTATATTTTGAGGTTTAAATGTTTCCTTAGGGCTAAAAAAATTAAGGATGCTGATAGGCATGATGTTTTGTTGGCTAGTGTTGGAGATTCTATGTTTCAAAAAATGGTAAGAATCATTGACCCTCTTACTGTTGAAACTGTCACGTATGATGCTTTAATTAAGGCTGTTGAGTTCTCAGTGGAACCAGCACCTAGTACAATCTCTGAAAGATTGAGATTTAATAAAAGGTCTCAAAAACCTAACGAGTCAATTGCCGAATACGTTGATGCATTGAAGCAGCTAACGAAGCATTGCGGTTATGATAGCATCGCTGTCGGTAAAATTAAGGAAGAGATGATCAGAGATAGATTGGTCGGTGGTGTTAACAGTTCAATTTTACAACGTGAACTTATTAAGAAGACGCTTGATTTGCAGGCTACTGTTGAGCTTGCGCTCTCACTGGAAGCAGCAGATTTAAACCAGTTAGAGCTCAAACCAGGACCTAGCAATGTTAATTTTGTAGCTCACTCTAAACAAAAAAGTAAACATTCGTCTAAACACTCTACTTTTAGAGATTTGATTTGTTTTTGTTGTGGTTTAAAGGGTCATGGGAGAAACCGCTGTCGTTTTAAAGATTACACTTGTGGCCGTTGCCACGAAAAGGGCCATTTAAAAGCAGTTTGTAAGAAATCTAACCAGTATAACAAGTTTAGTTCGCCTAAACCAATAGAAAACAAGCTGCGCCCAAAAGTAGTGGTAAAAAACACATAAGGTTATAAGAACAACAAAGCCCATATGATACAGCAAGATGAGGATTCAGATTCGAATTCGTCTAGTGAGAGTTCCAGTGATCGCGAAAACTCTAATGAAGCGGATGATTACTTGGAAAATAACGTTTTGACCATCAATTCGTTAAAGGTAGAGAAGTGGACGGTCGAGTGTACAATTAATGGTATTAAACTGCCACTAGAGGCTGACTGTGGTTGTGATGCAACGATAATGCCTTTTAGTTGGTACAAAGCTCATTTTGGGGATTGTAAACTTTTGCAAACTAACATCTTCGTAAAACTGTGGACGGGACAAATTGAGAAGGTTTTTGGTTATATCAGAGTCGAGGTTACGATAGGTGACAGGACTGAACAGGTTCAGGCTTTAATATCAAAGAATGAGCATGTGCCTTTAATGGGTAAAGATTGGCTTGCTATTTTTGATTTTGACCTTAAACAGTTTTATCCTTTGGTTTTAAGGCATATTAAAAGGATTCAACAAGAAGAAGCAATGGAAATCAATAGAGCAACTATTACACCAGAAGCTCTAACGTCAAAATTTCCTGAATTATTCAAACCAGGGTTGGGTTGTTTTAGAGATTTTCAAGCAAAGATAAAGCTTAAGCCTGGTGCTGTGCCTATTTACAGGAAAGTAAGACCTGTCCCACTCGCTTTGAAAGATAAGGTTGATGCTGAAATCAGACGCCTGGTAGCGATGGGAGTACTGGAGCTAGTTAGCACTAGCCAATGGGCCACTCCTATAGTGGTTGTGCACAAGGCTAATGGTGAAATTCGTATTGTAAGAGATTATAAAACCACTGTTAACCCACAGTTAGAAATAGACCATTACCCAGTCCCCACTGCTGCCGAACTGTTTGGCAGGCTCTCTGGAAGCGATACATTCAGTCTGATCAAATTTTAAGGATGTGTTCCTTCAGATGGAGTTGGACCCGGAATCACAAGAAGCGCTAGTTATTAACACGCCTTTGGGTTTATTTAAGTTTTTAAGACGCCCATTTGGCCTGGCTAGCAGTCCAGGAATTTTTCAGCGTCTAATGGTTAGCTTAACATCTGGTATTCAAAATTGTGAACCATTTTATGACGACATCCTGGTGAGTGGTAAGGGAATACAACATCACGACAGTCTTAATCAGCTGTTGTCAGCCTTACAAAATTCTGGGGCCAGGCTTGGTCTGGGGAAATGTAGAATTGCTCAATCAGAACTGAATTACTTGGGACACAAAATCGATTCAGAGGGGTTGACAAAGTTACCGGAGGTGATTGAAGCAGTAACTGATGCCCCTAACCCACGTAATATACCTGAACTTCAGAGTTTCCTTGGTTTTATCAACCAATATGCGAAATATTTACCTAACTTAGCTCATGAATTGGCTCCCGTCACAAAGTTGTTAAGTCCAAAACAAAAATGGCTGTGGGGTCCTGAGTGTGATGCCGCCATGGCCAGAGTAAAGGAGTTGTTTATAACGTCTAATGTTCTGATACATTACAACCCTAATTACAAGCTCAAACTCGCAGTTGAAGCGAGTCAGGTCGGATTGGGCGCGAGTTTGCTTCATACACTTCCTAATGGGCAGGATAAGCCTATTTCTTTTGCGTCAAGGAAGTTAACAAAAGCAGAGCAAGCCTACTCCCAATTTAACAGGGAAGCCCTTGGAGTTTCATGGGGGGTGAAGAAATTTCACCAGTATTTGTATTCGAACCATTTCACGTTGCAAACAGATAATAAAGCACTCTTTATGAATTTTTGGCCCCAAAAATGGCATCCCCCAAATGGCTGCGAGTCGTGTCCAGAGATATGCCATGCAGCTCAATGGTTATTCATACGAGTTGCAACATGTACCTGGTAAATTTAATTTAACACCTGATATGCTGTCCAGATTGCCATTGAAAGCAAAGGCTGAGGACTTGGAAAAAGAAATTCCAAACAATGTGTTGTATTCACAATCTGTGGAGTCCTTGCCTGTGCTAAATGACACCTTGGTTAAGGCTATAATTAAAGATCCAGTACTTGTTAGGGTGCTGAAGTATGTAAAGCACTGTTGGCCTGAGAAAACTGAAGATTCCAACTTAAAACCTTACTTAATAAGGAAAAACGAAATTTCTATAGAATGTAATACCCTGTTTTGGGGTTTGCGTGCTATAGTGCCAACAAATCTACGTGCGAGAGTACGTCAGGATCTTCATACCGGACATTTAGGCATTGTTAAGATTAAATCTTTGGCTAGGGGAAAATGTTGGTGGTCTGGAATAGATTCCTTACCTGGAGAGCAAAGTTAAACGTTGTGTTGCCTGTCAGGAACAGAAGGGTGACAAACCTGCAGGTCCTAAACACTCTTGGGAGTACCCTCTCAAACCAATGGACAGAGTCCATTCTGACTTTGGCCTGGTTGAAGGGTTAACATTCATTGTCATAGTTGGCGCACATAGTAAATTTCCTGTTGTTGAGTTTATGAAAATAAGTACAGCTGATAAGGTTATTGAAGTATTTGAGCGTTATATGGCCGAATTTGGGCAAATGTTAGCACTCGTAACGGACAATGGCCCCCAACGGACCTCTGAGCAGTTCCAAATGTTTGTTAAGGGTAGGGGGATTCGTCACCTAACAGGGGCTCCCTATGACCCTAAGCAAAATGGTTTTGGCGAGGTATATATTAGAGAATTTAAAAAGGCTTTTAAAGCCTCACGAAAAGAAGGTAAAAGTATTAAGCAGTGCTTAAATGAGTTCCATATCGCTAGCCGTAATTGTCCTAACACAGTCACAGGTGAGACACCATCAAAATTAATGTTTGGGCGTGAATCACGCATAAGCTTGGATTTGTTGAAACCGAACCTTCAGCAAAAAATTCGCATTAAGCAAGATAAGATTACTGAAGGTGCTGCGCACAGAAAATGTGAGAAATTTACCGAATTCTCTCCAATTTGGACAAGGGATTATACCGTTTCGAAACGTAGATGGCAGCAAGCTGTTGTGTTTGAAGTTCTAGACCATCAGAACTATAAAGTGCTCACGTCAAGTGGGTTAACGCTTCGACGCAACATAAGTCAAATTCGAGCAAGATTGCCTAATGAAGATATTAACGATGATGGTTCTGTGGCCAAAAACATGCAGTTTCCAGGCAGTGTTGATTTCTCTATGAATAATCAAGACTTCACTCAATTTCCAAATGCTGCTGTTATGTAAAGTAGAAAAGAACATAGGCAGTCAGTTCATTTCCACCAGTCCAATCATGGCTTGAGCCCAAGTTTATTGGCTTTTAAGGGAGTCACGCCACCAAGTGAGGGAATCAGAATCAGAAATGGCTTTTATTGCATAGTATATATACATGAAACAAGATCTTGTGATAAGACCGAGGTCTTTTTTACGCCAAAGGATAAACGTCAAATAAATCAATGCAAATTGAAGCAAGACACATAGTAAAAACTTAACCATATGACAAAAACAAACACGAAAGCAAGGAAACATGACAAGGAAACATGACAGGACAAGGTGGGGACAAACAGAACGGAGAGCACCGACAGAAACAGAAAAAGAGAAAGAAAAAAAACTATGAAAAAGAAAAAGAAAGAAAATTTATAATTTAGAAAATTTTGACGACTCTCTACGAAATTACAGTGGATGCATTTTTCAAGGTGTATGTAAAAAGTTCTTTCCGAAAAGAGTGAAGAGTGGTGGCAGATTTAATATTTGTAGAAATTTGATTCCAGATTGGAGTAATTCTGCCTTTCAATGATCGTTTACTTAGCTCGGTGCGATGGAATTCATAATGACATTGACCATGCTGTCTAGTGGAGTGAAAATGGACAGAGGAGTTGCGAACAGCCAAACAATGACCAATGTTATTGCTTTCCTGCTTAAAAGCATAGAGACACGTTCTGAATGAAATCAAATCCGGTAAAGGTAGAATTTGTAGTTGTTTGAACAAAGGCAGAGAATGCTCCCTGGATGAACGGTGACAAATAGAACGTATTACCTTCTTTTGGAGTTTAATGAGACGCCCTTGATTGGTTTTGCTAGTGTTCATCCAAGCAAGAACACAGTAATTTAGGTATGGATAGACAAGACTGTATGTAGTACAGTAATTTTAAAGAGGAGGATGGCAGCACAGGTGATAATTTATGAATTACTCCGACGCTGCGAGATATTTTCTGAGCAATGACACCAACATGATCGTTCCATGTGAGGTGTCTGTCAATATAGAGACCCAGGAATCTAGTTGAGGATACCTCTGTAATCTCGTTTCCATTAATAACAAGTGGTGTGTCTCTAGAACATGGCTTTTGTCTCGGATGGAAGATAATAAAGTTAGTTTTTTTTCAAATTTAATGAGAGTCTGTTTGAGTTCAGCCAAATTACTGACTTTTGAAGCTCAGCATTTACAGCTCTTATGACATCAGACAACTTCTTTCCTGCAAGATATAGCGTGGTATCATCAGCAAATAAGATGAATTTCAATAAATCAGAAACTAATGGAAGACCATTATGTATATAAGAAACAGGAGCGGTCCAAGAACTGACCCCTGTGGTACGCCACACTTAATTTCAGCAATTTGTGATTTGGCAGATGCAAGTTCAACATACTGTGAGCGATTAGTAAGATAGCTACGGAACCACTTACTAGATAATCCACGAAATCCATATTGATTTAATTTCTGAATTACGATGTCATGATTAACGGTGTCGAATGCCTTTTTCAGATCAATGAAAGTCGCAATCACAAACTTATTCTCTTCTAAAGCCTTAATGACATCTTGACAGAACAACAGAGTAGCTGATTCAGTGGATCTACCTGACCGGAATCCAAATTGATGGTCACTTAATGTGTTATTTTTGTCAAGAAAACTGTACATTCTTTTATAAGCAAGTTTTTCAATAATTTTTCAGAAAACAGGCAAAATTGATATGGGACGATAATTATTCATAATCAAGCTGGAAATGACGTTGCTGCAGTATCACGAAGTCACACGTCACCAAAAAATTCAGTGGAATTAGATTGTGTTCCGTCAGTAAAAAAATCAGCTAGTAAGAGACTTAAAACTCCATCGAAAAATGCAGATAGTTTGAGTGATGAAAGAAACTTAAAAGCGCCGAACGGGTCGGAGTCTAGACGAAAATTCAACGATCGTCAAGGCCAATCGGTCTCGAATGTAGCATCTGGCTCACAAGATTTTCAAGCAGAACCTACTCTTTCCGAACGCACAGCTGATGTTAGTGTGAAAACTCGTTTAAAACGGAAATTAAGCCCCGAAATTTCGATTGGTAAACGTCGTGGCGATCGCAAGAGGATAAAACCTGTTAAATTGGACTTGTGATTGAATGCTAGTGAATTTATGAAGATTGATCTAATGCTTGTCTCTTCAGATAATTAGCAGAGCTAGAATTCGTTCCAGCCCAAATCGTAACACATTTAACTTGGTTGGCTTGGATAACAGGTTGTTACGGAGCCCTGCAGAGGCCATCAGTAAATATTTTTTGTGTGTATTATCTCGAGATATTATCTCGAGATAATTTACTATCTCGAGATATTATCTCGAGATAATTAACTATCTCGAGATAATAAATTATCTCGAGATAATTATCTCGAGATAGTAAATTATCTCAAGATAACTATCTCGAGATAGTAAATTATCTCGAGATAATTATCTCGAGATAGTAAACTATCTCGAGATAATAGTCAAACTCAATTTTGGCGCAAACGGCATGCCATACATTGTGTTTTATGTTCAAGGGCAACAGAGATTAACTCTACGATCCTCGCTGCGAGTAATACAGCTTTAATCCTAGTTGACATTGGTTTTTTTTGCCAAATCGCCACTCGTTGCGTGGCACCACCGTCCTTTATTTGCGCGCCAATTCCCTGTTGCAGACAACAACGCGTGTATCCGCGGTAGACCCGTGCGCCGCCACCCCACACCGCCGCCGCCGATGATTTTCCCAAAATTCAGCACGCCGTTGATGATAAAAAAAAAATTTCGGGACGCCGCCGCTGCCCGCCGCCGTTAAATTTTCTGCGCGACGCTGGTAGCTTTGCATTTTAATTCAAAATTTCAGTTTTAACTTTTTAACGATTTCTTCTTGATCTGAGGAGCCTAAAAACCAAAAAAGGGAAGAAAGATGAAAATCCTTGAAATGCAGGAACGACACTCTAACAAACCGAAACAAACAAATGCGCTGAAGTACTTGCGTCAGAGTTTGCTTCTTAGTTTTTATATTCGTGCAATGAGATAGGAGGTGTAAAAGTTTTACACTTTTAACAATCTCTGCTACAGATCCTCCACGATACCAGCGTTAGGCGGTTTGTTTTCACTAGCATTACAGCCACGATGGGGCCCCAGCAGCCGCTCACCCCATCCCCCCCCCCCCAACCCATTTTTCACAAAACCGAAAGGCACGCAAAAGGGAAAATTAATACGAGGTTTTATATTAGGTCCTCTTATCAGGGCAGCAGTCGTTTGCATGTTTTTTTTTTTACTGATGCCCGTTATTGTTGGAAGGTAGTCTTAGTTTCAGATGTCCACAAGTAAGGCTTGGAAGTAGACTGTTTTTTAAAGAAGTTTTATTTATTTTTATTTATTTAGTACATTTGTTTGCAGTAGAATGCAAAACAGGTCAAAGGAAGGGCTTTCGCCACTGACACCCAGCCTACAGCATTAAAAGAATAAGATTTAAAATTTGGTCAAATATTTTGTAAGGTCAATGTTGCGGAGCCCGCTTGTGAACAAAGCCACAGAGTTCACATTGATTGCATCAGTCGGGAGACCATTCCAAACTTTAACAATGCGGGAAAAAAAAATTTGCACGAGTCAAGGCGTGTTCTTGTGACGATTGGTTTAAGCCTATGTCCCCTTGTGGTGCTCGTACTGCGAAGTTCGAAAAATTTTGAAGCATCAATATCAACAAAGCCCTTAAGAATTGAGAATGTTAATGTAAGGTCTGTGCGGAGGCGCCTCAACTCGAGTGATTCAAGTCCGGTAGCCACGAAACGCTCCCTATAAGTTTGCTGAGACCTTTAAGTGATTTTGTAAATCAGGGCTGAACACACTCAATACGGTCAATATCTTTTACAAGGTGAGGGGACCATATTGGGCTTGCATACTCCAACAATGGTCTAATATATACCTTAAATGCCCAAATGAGGATATGTACATCCCCAGAAGTGAAACAACGTCTGATCATTGCTGAGCGCTTATTTGCTGAATTAACAATTTGCTGAACGTGGTGAGAGAATTTAAGGTCTGGGGTAAGCCAAACACCAAGAGTTTTTAAAAAGGGTTTGGGTTCTATGTAAGTATTCATTAACGAATACGGGAATTGTACGTTAGATTTTCCAATGTATAGCACCTCACATTTATGTGCTGCAATAGGAAGTTGCCATAATGAGGACCAGTTAGATACATTTAATAACTCATTTTTTAGGAGTTGATATTCCTGTGGCGTCGTAGAAGGGCCGTACGTTTCGATATCATTGGCATACTTGGTCAAGGTACACTCAGATGATGTACATGTAAGATCATTGATATATATTATGAACAAGACTGGTCCTAGAATAGAACCTTGGGGGACACCGCTTTTTACGGACATCAGATCTGACGCAGTAGAGCTTATTATAACTTGATGAGTACGATTGAAAAGAAAATCTTCAATCCAATTTAGTACACTACTCGATATACCCACATGTTTTAGTTTAGAGTGAACGACTGATTCGAATGCCTTAGCAAAGTCAATGAAAACAACATCTGTTGGAATACCTTTGTCCACTGACGATGTCCAGTCCTCGAGCGCGGAAAGCAATTGTAATGTTGTAGAACGCCGTGGGACGAACCCAAATTGGTCATTTGAAAGTGCAGCGTTTTCATCCAGAAAAGAGACGATGTGATTTCTGATAATGCGCTCCATAATCTTGCATGGCACACAGGTGAGTGCAATCGGTCGGTAGTTTTTGGGGTCCGAGGCATTCCCATTTTTGAAAATGGGGATTACGCGAGCGGATTTCCACACAATAGGCAAAGTCCCCTTGGTGAAAGACAGATTGAAAATAATGGAAAGTGGTACAGAGATTTCACTGGCAATCTCTTTATAGAATGAGGCAGAGAAACCATCAGGGCCAATAGCATTACTAGATTTTATACTTTTAATTATTTTGTAGACAGCCGAAGGAGTGAAAACCACATCAGAGGAGTGAACCTTTTCACTGGCTTCAGAAAATGGTGGTAATATTCCGTTATCAGATATGAAATTAGAAGAAAACGTGCGAATTAGTGCATTTGCTTTTTCTGTTTCACTAAGCAACAGTACGTCGTTAACTTTTAAAGGGGGGATAGGACGGAAGTTATGTGTTTTCTGTTTTACGAATTTAAAAAGGGCCGACAAGGAACCACCTTTAATTACCTTCGTTTCCTCAGCCTGCGCCAGTTTGTTTACCATGGCTGTATACGCAATACGGCAATCTGAATATTTGTTTTTAGTTTCGTTGTTAGGGGTGTTTTTAGTTTCGTTGTTAGGGTTTCTACGATGTGCATGCCAACTTTTAAGTTTTTTTCTTCTTAATTTTTGGAGAACGGCTGGAGTTTTTGAAAGTCGATTGTGCAGTGGAATGAAATTGGTACAACGGGCGACAGCATCTTGGAGAATAGCGTGAAAGCGACTCCATGCCATATGTACATCAAGCGTTTTGAGCGATTGCCAGTTAATGCAACATAAATTGGATCGTAGAGAGTCAAAATTTATGTGGTGTTTATAATGCAGTGTATGTTTTTGGAAAGATATCCACTGATATTTGATTGTATTTTAAAGAGGAGCATGTTGTGATCGCTACACCCAAAATGATCCCCCACCATAACATCAAAAACCGTACGGTCGTTATCGATCAGAATAAGGTCAAGAATGGCTCGTCGTCTGGTAGGCTCCATGACTAATTGGGAAAGGCCCAACTCAGAAATAAGGTCTAGAAAAATTCGATGAGTTGCATCAGAGGCAGTAAAGGATGCCCAATTGATAGAAGACTGGTTAAAATCCCCAACTATTAAGTTAGTATTGCTGCTTTGTATATTTTTTCTAATATAAGAGCACATTGACATGACCAGGAATGCATTGCACCCATCTGGAATATAAGCCATTAGCAAATTTATATTAAAATCAGTCAAGGTGATGCACATAGCCTCTACGTCAGTAGCTATGTTGGTAATTGTATAATTGATATCCTGTTTGAGAGCCAACATGATACCACCACCTCTGAACCCCTGGTCACGCCTAACTAAGACATAGGGTAAGTGACCAATTAGCATAGCATCAGTAATGGAGTCACTTAACCAAGTTTCTGTAACAATAACAAGATCATAAGATCCCTGACCAAGTTCAACTGCGAACTCCGCCACCTTGTTACATAGACTCTGAGCATTAAAACAAAGATAATTAAGGTTACGAATGTGAACATTTCGACGAACTTGCAGAAAATCACCAGCTGAGGAAAAATGCACACGAGGAGGGACACCAATACACACATTTTGACGAACATTACGCCCATTATAACTGATCAGTTTTCCGGACTTTCACGGACTAAAAGGTCAGAGTCCACCCACTGGAAGGCCTGCATAATAGCTCCAACAAGACAGTTCTTACCAGACGCCGAGAGATGAATCATATCAGCCGCCAACAAGCTCCTACGTGCAGTAATGGCATTCCAAATAGAAATGAACTTAACACCTTCGGCCTTGCATAGGGTCATAATGTGACCGTTACATGATACCAGATATGGTTCCAAAGAATTCCATGCACTTTGATTAACCCACTGTGGAAATAGGGCCACTACACCTATGTCAATCTCTGGTCTTACTGTCTTGATGCATTTGGTGATATGTGCTAGACGTGATGCCATTCCTTGTGGAGTATCCAACCCAATATTGTTTGTACCAACGCACAAAACCACATGGGAAATATCAGTGTGTGAAGCCAAAATTTCAGGTACAAAAGTTGCAATGTGTTCGATGCGGGCTCCAGGGAAACAGTAAGTGCGTGAGTTAAGCAAGTACTTTGAAGACATTTTTACATGCCGGACCTGAGAGTCACCAATAATGATGGTGGATTGGCTAGAGATGGAAAGGCCGGTTCGTTTAGTTGAAGAGGAAGATTGAGGAAGCACATTAACAGTTGATTTCAAGGATTTTATTTTGTTTGTGGTTGTGTCTGCGGATGGGTAATTTCCCTTTTTAAAGGGTTTGTTTTGGGTGGTTGGATTCATTTTATCCAAAAACCTAATATATGACGGTGAATGACTTCTATTAGTGTTTCCCTTAAAAGATCTGCTACAATTATTCACGTAGGAAGGGTCACGGCTGCCGTTCTTTCTTCGGAATGAAATGTTATGGTTGTTTATGGACGATTCAGTTAGGCTATCTACGGGGGATTTGTACGTACTGGTACTAGCTTTCTGTACGTTGTCTACATGAGCCGATACCACCTGGATACCTCTGGTGTCAGAACTCGAAAGGATGGTACTTACTACCACTTGGTTGAGTGAAATGTCAGGTTTAATAGGTGGCGTTGCGGTACTGGTCTGAAAAAGCTCTAGAAGAGTTTCTTGCGATTTGGTAACCTTGCTGCAACTGTCCATTATCATTTTTGTTTGCTTCCAAACCAGGTTTTCCATTCGAGCCTCGAAGGTCGAGAGAGACATGAGTATGGTCTCTTTGAAGGAGCCAAGAAGGGTTATGTATGTCTCTGGACGATTAGGATGACTTGAGGGAGTATCTGAATACTCACCGTGTCGTTGTGGCAGCACATCATTTGGTATTTTCTCGAGCTTGCAGCTAATGGCAGCTCATCAGTCAAAAGCTGACGAATACCCAATAGAGAACCTGATATAGCATTTACGAGTGTATCAAGTTTCCCGTATAAATCTAGGTTATTAACACCGTCCCTAACAGGTACATCTAACAGGTACACCTAACATCTAACAGGTACATCTGAATGAGCATCCACGTTCACTCGATGAAGATTAATGAAATCAGAGAGAATTTCATCGCTATTAGAGAGAGATCCATTGCTATTAGTGACTTCAGTTTCTGGGG
>JAHWFP010000055.1:0-14995 GCA_023313725.1 Lithobius niger | reverse complement strand
GGGTTCCCGCCAAGCTTTTCGGCCGTGTGAAGTCGTGATATCAAACGCCAAGCTAATCTCACCGAGTAAGACTTCAAACGTTAAATGAAATAACTGAAAGTTGCGCAGTAAGCAATTTTCATATATTTCATTTAACCTTCGAACTATTATTACTCGATGGGATTAGCTTGGCGAAAGAGCTTGGCGTTTGATGTCAAGACTTCACACGGCCGAGAAGCTTGGCGGGAATCCTTAACAATTTTGTTTGGTCGTTTAGAGGTCCCTAGCCTCCAAACCATTTGACCAATAGAAGAGGCCTTACGAAAAGGGCACATCTACAGAGAAATACCTGTAAAATAAGCTAATAACCAGTTTTATCCACCGCATGGAAGAATTCACCGCGTGAAACAAAAAAAGCGTTAGCCAGTAGCCAGTAACTAGTAATTCGGCAAATATCAACGTAATTCACGTCATTTTTTCCAACAAGAAAACGCTAAGCTGTGTCACTAACAGCGACGTTTATGTTGTCAGGCGACCAAAGCCTCGCGGTTAAACAAGTTTCAGCCTTTTCTGTCGCATTGTTATTTATCCTCTCATGCCTGAAAACAGCCAAGCTACTTTAGCTGTAAAGACACAACGTATCTAGTGGTCGCCATGCTCATATATATATTTTATTTGGATGTTATCGCTTTATCTTAGCGGGCGACACACTAGCGTGTGTCTTGATAGTCTAAAAAAACCTGATGTGTAATAATTTCAGTGCGTTTAATTCATTTAGTTATTATTCGTATCGACCGTTTTCAGAAGGTCCAAAACAAAATAATTAAAGCACGTTTTGAAAAAGGGAACACACATAATTCAACAATTAAATTATTTGAAGATAATACAATTTTAAACGGAGACTATATTATAATTTTGACAAATTATTATGATAACAAAATTTAGAATGAAAGAGACTCATAAAATTAATTTCCTTCGAACAAAAACATTAACACAGCTAATAGTGTATTTTTTTCTTCTTTCGTGGGCATATGTTATAATTAGCGACAATCATTAACGGTGTAGAAGTTACTAATCACATATATACATGCTATTTTGTAATAATGCTTTTAGGTGTAAGTAACGATTACAAAAACATGGGGTGTAAATATTCTCTTCCTGTAAAATTTTAGCCCAGTGAAATTTTTTTCTACTCCAAAAGAAAAACCAGTCATGAACACCTTACTCCTTAGCCTGAGGGGTAAACGTGTTATAAGTGATGGAGTTCGAGAAAAGAACCCTTTCATGCCAAGTGAAGACTACCTGCTACGGTGGAGTGTGAAACCTTTTTTTGGAACTCCTCATTGGCGGTGTGTGGAAAAGTTGTTCTTGAGTTTCACTATCACACAAACAAAATTTTATCACTCTGGGGTCGTGTCTTTAGGTGCCCCAAGGGCCTTCAAGTTTAACATTGTACGGCAATGGGCGGATCGGTGAAAAAGGCAAAAATGATGATTTGACTGGTTTTAAATTTAATTTTAATATTATTTCATATGAAAATGAAACACTTAGAGAATAACAAGCCGTAATTACCCCCCACATTTTTTGGGGGACAATCACGGCTACCTTTCATATTCTCTAAGTGCTACAAATGAGATAATGTTAAAATCAAAGAGTTTCAAAGGGTTTAACGAGCGTTAACCACTCCTGGTTATCTGCCCGAAGCCCTAAGGTCCTACACACTTATTTGCCTTAAAGAAGGGGTCAAAGGATTTTAGCGAGCGTTAACCGCACCCGGTCATCTGCCCGACGAAGCCCTAAGGCCCTATGTCTGCAAGAAGGGGAATAAGACGTTAATAATGTAGCGGCCAAACAATACCTATTTCTGTTACGACATTAAGACGAAGCCGCCGCTAACAATGTGGAAGCCTAACAATGATGAAGAAGGCGACTAAATGTAAAGACAATGCCTCGAATTAGGAAATCAAAAGCTTTAATAATGCTGGCTGTAAGAGCCGCATTGAATAGTTTGAAAGTTGGTTGAATAACAATCACTGCGTGCACGATCGTTGTTGCGGGTTTATTGCGTTGAAATAAAGACGGAGAAACAGGCAATGCAGCTGCATTGACAAGTGCGATTTACTTAAGAAGACCAAATACCGCGGGACCCTCGGGAACGGGGTGGTGGTTGGACAGATCACCCAATGGGGAAGTGCCGGGGTGACAGGGGGGGGGGGGGGAGATCGGGGTCTTTTCATGTCAAGCTGCCCATTATAGTATTTCGCTGGCGCATGCGCAAATGATCTGCGTGGGAATCAAGACGGTGGTTCAGGCTATCATCCACAAAATACCGTCGGTGCCAGGGGGGGGGGGGGGACCACACTAAGTGGGAGTGCGGGGAAGGGATTGCAGGGGGTTCGCGGGAACAGGAGGGCGTTTTAAGTCATGCTGTTCAGTATAGTATTTCGTTCGCGCATGTGCAGATGATCTGCGCGGGTGCATCTAGTTCAATTTAAAACCGGACAAATCATCATTTTTGTAGTTATGTAGTAGCTATAGGCCAATTTTGGGCGATTTTCGATGGTAAATTATTCCCACAGGTTTTAAGAAACATAAAATTCATTGTAATTATGGCATGCTATCGTAGTTTCTGAGAAAATCAAATGCGATAATCTATAAAAATTAGATTTAAAAAAGTCAAATCATTATTTTTGCCCTTTTTTTTTTTTGCCTTTCCAGCCGTTGCCGTTCAAAGTGAAACTCGAAGACCCATGGGGCACCTCAAGACATGACTCCAAAGTGATGAAATTTTGTGTGCGTGATTGTGATAACCAAGAACAACTTTTCCACACCCGACAATGAGGAATTCCAAAAACAGGTATATACACTCCATCCTACTACCTATACCAACTTTGCTTCATGCCAGGCAAGACGGAATAGGGCGGGGGTTGGATAGCGAACTCATTTTGGTACACGGAGATGTGGCAGTCTCTTGCTACCCAAAAAAAAAATAGGAGCGTGTCTTCGCTTATCTTCAGAAGATCGTTTTGGCATGCTTTTGTAACGATTGGTTTTAGTAGCCTTGGGATGCTCGTCCTACGAAGTTGGCATGTCATTGAAGCGTCATCATAAAAGGAGTTCTTAAGAATTGAAAAGCATAATGTAAAGTCAGAGTCTGTGCAAAGGTACCTTATCTCGAGTGACACAAACCAGTAGCCAGAGAAAATCCCTATAGGTAAGGTTGTTGAGGCCTTTAAGTTTTTTTGTATATCGTCACTGACTAACCTCAACTCGCTCATATCATCTGCGAGGCGAGGGGACCACACTGGGCTTGCATACTCTAACAATGGTCGAATACATACTTTAAATGCCCAAATCAGAATAATTATATCCCCTGAAGTAAAATAGCATTAATGATCAGAATGCTGAAGGCTTATTGGGTCAATTAACAGTTTTCTAAATGTGATGTGAAAATGTTTGGGCAAAGCTAAATGTTAAACATGTGGGGAAAGCCAAACACGAAGTTAAAAAATAAGACTGAGGTTCGATATAAGTAAGTACTCGTTAAAGATCATATCTCGTACAGTTCATTTCTCGATGTACTGTACGCTTGATTTTCCAACGTACAGTACATCGCATTTGTGGGCTGCTGTATTGCAATAATGAGGACCAGTTAGATAATAATAACTCATGTTTGAGAAAATGGTGTGCCTGTTTCGTCCTAGAAAGGCCGTACCTCGTTCATCGGCATACATGGTCAAGGTACACGTAGATGACGTACACGCGAGATCATTGATGTTAATTGTGAACAATAGTGGTCTTAAAATAGATCCTTGGGGAACACTACGGTTTACAGGTGGCAGAAATGGTACAGTAGAGACATTTATAACTTGTTGAGTGCAGTTTAAAAGAAAATCCTCAATCCAGTTACGTATAAGCAAGGGCGCGTTTACCTACCGACTCGTCTTTGTATTCTCGCAGCTGAAATTTAATCGTGATAGCAAAAGTGTCGTTGTCGTGGTAGCAACGCTTCCTGGATTAGTTTAATCAGACATCGTTTGAGCAAATGCTTGCAGTCTTATAATTCCCGACAGTACATAATGAATCCCTCCTGACGAAACAATTGTCCCATTCGCTTCTAAACTCAATTATTGACTCGTTTCGTTGCGAGCTGGCAGAGCTAAAACCGCCGCCATGTTGGAATTTCAGAAAATTTCTAGCTCCTAGCTGCGAGAATGCAAAAGCGTAAACGCGTCCGAACGAAGTGTTGTGGATATCAAAGCTTTACAGCGAATTATATCTTTAACTTCACTTGAAAACTTGGTGAAGGAATCTCCGAAACGTTGTGCTCTCGTGTAATACATGTACACGCTCTGGTCTTTTTAATTCGACGTGTCACACGTCGAATTAATGCGGTTGAGGCCAAAAAACGGGTGGACGCGATTTAAATATCTCCTCAAATATACCAGACACATTCGTTCAATTCTGATTCGACGAAATTCAAGTATGTGGGTGGGTCACTTGCAGTGCGCAAGTACAAAAGGTATGCTCCATAGAATATACATAAGACGTTTGAAGTATAATAACATCTAACAAGGTCCTTCAGCGAAAAATCGTCGCCCGATAGCATACGATCTGTGAATGACATCAGCCAAATGTCATCGTAAAGGTGTGCGCTCATACGAAAAATTACGGCGTGTAACTGCGCATTTCGGCAAGTCAGCTCTTCAAATTGAGGTCGATTAGAGACTATGCGTAGACATCGAGATGGCTCCTCTTATCGTGAAGCACAATACAAAGTGAGTCGTCACTTACCTTTGATGGTAATCTGGTTGGTTATCGAATTTTTACGCTAGAATCTGGACGGTTCATTGAATGCGTGGCGGGCATAGCCTCACTGCTTTCCGGGTGCGATATATTACAGTATTTTATTACGCGTATCTGTGGTGTTGTTTCTTATCGAACGAGTGAACAAAGAGCGAATGATGTCCTATTTTTACAGTGGCGGACTGGCCAGGGAGGGAAGAGCGGAATATTCCTCCTGGCCTTGAATTCTCCGTTTAAAAAAAAAAAATCCGTAACAGGAAGACTCACACAAGTTTTATTGGTTCGATATCAGTTTTACCAACAGATTTAAAATTACAAATAATAAAGATAATTATAAAATGCTAGTAAAACAAGAACTTTGTATTGAGTAACCTAAAAAAAATTGGCCACATGAAATTGCAGTGTTGTATTCAATGTGGAATTTGTCACAATTTTCGTGTGAATATTTTAACTTTTGTTAATAAACCTAAAAAGTGTAAACAAATTTAAAGTAGTCAACCTCACATACCCTTAGTGCAATATGATTTCTCCTACTCCCCCCCCCCCCCAATTACCTGCTGAATTTACTGAAAATAAGGTGTTCGAACATTTTTAAAAATGTAAAAGTCGGACGAACAAGAACAAAGGGAACGGGAAAATGTAAAACAACGAAGCTTTCAGTTTTTTTTTTTTTTTTGTAAGAAAACCAATATCAGCGTCCGATGAAAACTTATCTGGTTAGTGATTGCATCGTCGCACACAAGATTCTGGCTCATTTGCCGTATCGTAGTAGCAAAAGTTACGAGACAATTTTTTTCAAATATAATGTGTAATATAGTAGATATTATTCAGTACACCACGCATTCAGATTTTTTAGTAGTGTCCTGTTGGTATGTCTGCCGTTACAACTGCATACATCAATTGCACATTTTTCTTTATTCTGGCATACAACACGTCGAATTACTAATGCAGTGTAGTGCATCCTTGTTTAAAACTTAAAACATATCGCAGTGCTGATTTCTATGTGAAACTTAAACACAGTCCAGTTAAGTTTACCACCAGAAATACCAACGTGTTTGAGTTAGGCGACAAATTCAGACCGACCGACTGACACGTTCGCAGAGGTCAGTGAAAAAACCGTCTGTTGGAATACGTTTATCCATTGAAAACCTGGAAAGCAATTGTAAAATAAGTAAAATAAACCATGTGGATGCTGGCTTCCCTCAAAACTTTTAAAATAGCAGTTTAATTTTCAAACCCATCGGATTCTTCCTCACACCACTAAAAATAAACACAGTATGGATGGCACATTAAAAGCACCTCACCGCAACAAAAATTTCGCAACATAGGTACTCACCGTAAAAACATGGACAAGCCACCATGCCACCAAGTAACAAGCACAGCAAGGTATTGTGGGCATTCTTTTTTCCTTGCTCCCAATCTTGTTGTATTTAGCCCACATTGTAACTTTAAAAATTGCGGAAAAATGGACCTGGCTCGTCCGTGTTTTTACGATGAGTACCCGTGATGTGCAATTGCTATTGCTGTGAAGTGGTTTTAAAGTGCCACACGTATGTATGTTTAGTGTTCTGAGGAATAGAATCCGATTTGAAAATTAAATCGCATTTTTAATGTTTTGAAAGAAGCCAGCGGTCACTTAGTCCATTTACTTCAATGCCATTCGCCCTCACTCACCCCTGGAAGCAATTGTAATGTTGCAGACCGCTGTGGTACGAACCCAAATTGGTCGTTAGAAAGTACAGGATATCTTCCTTCAGAAAAGAGTATACATGGTTTCGGATAATGGACTCTTTAACCTTACAAGGCCCACAGGCGAGTACAATCGGTCGATGGTTTTTGAGGTCAGAGACATTTCTTTTTGTAAATAGGGACCCCGAGCGGAATTCCACGTTACAGCCAAGGCATCCTTGGTGAGAGACAGATTTAAAATAAGGGAAAGTGATTCAGAGATTTCTGTAGAATGAGGCAGAGAAACTTCCGTGTCATGTTTAACACGTAAGTATTGGGCAGTGACACAACGTAGTATTATTGTATATAACTATGCTGGAGCCAGTAACTGGGATAGCTGCAAGGGTCACTGGAGGGGGGAAAGAAGGGCGTCTTACTGAAGCCAATGCTGTTAGAGCGGATTTCTTAGGCCTATAACGCGCGATTTTTGTCGATTTGTTAGCAGTTGCTGACATTTTTAAGCAAGTGGACTCTTTTCTTTTCCGATTACAACCTAGCAGCATAAGGGATTTGAGAAAACAACGTTTTTTTAAGCCTACGAAATCCGCTCTCAAAGCACTGCCTTGACTAGAAGTGCCGTTGTTTAACCCTCCTTTTTAATCTAGTGCCCCTTGCAGCTATCTGTCTTGTAGCCAATACGACGTCACATGACGCTGCTCTATAGCCAAGGAAGAGAAAATCACGGGGGAGCAGTAAGCCTTTTCGTTGGCTTCAGTAAACGGCGGCAATACCTCATTATCAGATATGAAATTATAAGAAAACGCGTGAAGTAGTACGTTATAGCTGTAGCTGATTAGCTGATGTAGTACATTTACTGTACTGCTTTCACCCAGGACCAAATCATTCGTCGACGTACAGTTTATTTCGAAGCAGAAGGCTCACGTCAGACTCCTCGTCATGTACCAAGCAGAATGAATATCCCCGTTACAAAATCGATGGTTTCTCCTGTGGTTCAATCGTCACATTCCTACATTTTGAGTGTATCCGGAAACCCTGATATGGAGTTGAGTACTACTATCCCAGAAACATTTATGCATCCTATATAAAGGACAACTCTCAGCTGTTAAAAAGCATCGATAGCCTAAACTCTTCCATTTTGATCTAGAGACAATTGAGCGTGACTTTGAAATTGCCGCCATGAATTCCAGACTTGTGAATCTAGAAGCCTTGGTACATGATCGGCTTGCCTTAAAGAGCGTGGAACACTTGCCAGACCTTGGCCATTTTTCAAAAAGAGTCCAAGACCCGGCAGGTTGTGCCCCACTTACGGACTTTGTTGACCCTGAAATACAGCACTTACATGCCGTGGAAGAAAAACGTTTTAATTTGAGGCCTCTGTCAACAAAACCGTAAACGATTTTCAGGCACTCGTCGAGCTTAATTCAGGGAATTTTGAATCGAAAATCGAAAATCTCCTGTTGAAACAGTCAAATTTTTTCTGCGAAGTCATCAAAGCTAAACAGCAGCGTCACGAAGACCACCTCTTAAACAAGTTAACAGACTTAATTACTACAGTAAATATTGAGGAAAAAATGCAAATGCAAACACCGGAAATGATTACCAGGCTGGGCTTATACCGGTATTGTGCAAATACGCTCAATTCTGTAAAACATTTAAAGAAGGGAATCTTCAGTTATTGTCCAGCCACGTTGAACCCTCTGATGTTGATACTCCTGCATATCCTGCGACACTTTCGGACCCGCAAAGCTCAAAATGGGTAACAGTCCGAAACTTCCGGTAAACAATAAATCAAATGGTCGTGTCTCTCCCTCTGAACTTGGGAAACTAAACTTATATAACCCTGTGGTGTGCCATATTGCAAGCAATACTAATGCTGATGCTTCAAAAAGGTTACACATGTTACACCCAAAGTGAAACCAATATATGACGTGGATTCACAACTTATACGTCGTAAATATTGTTCTAAGGATGGTCTGGAGTCCGGTGACCACTGTCCTGATAGTAATGTGAGGAGGATTGTGGAGCTGGTGAAGTAACATGGTATGGTCCAACTACTATCGTGGGTTACTCACACACCAGGAACCTCAGATGCGGCAATCACCCTTCTACCAAAACTTGGGCCATGTCAGGTGCTAGGGCACAGGACGTGATTACAAGATTGCCGGATGCCCTGGAAAGTTTTGACCCAGAGTCATCATTCATTGTGTGCGCTGGTTCTAACAATCTTCCACTCGATCTACCCCCCCCCCACCCCCCTGATCTACTTTGTGCTGCATCCCGCAAACGTAACCAACTCTATTCGATCTGTAAGACCGACTGCCAAGTTCTCTGATCGGTCTGTTTCCACGGTTGGACAGGAAGAACAAGAAGATTGATAGAGCTGTTGCTCACACAAATGTACTTCTGAGAAAACTCTGTGCAAACAAACAATTTAATTTGTATCTATTGACAGTGATATTTGTGCTGCCATACTCTTTTAGCTAGGGACGGGTTACACTTGACCAGGAGAGGAAAGGACAGGTTTCAGCGTGAACTGAATTTTCAGCACTCTCCTTTTGGAAAACATGATTTACTAGCGAAGAATAATCCCATCTCACAGGTGATTCTTAAAGTGCCACCCATGTTGTCTGGAGATTTGAAATGTATCACTTTAAATGCTAGGAGCCTGTTTAGAAATATGAGGTACTTCAGGGCTCTTTTGGCGGGGGATTTTTTGATCCCATTTTTGTTGTTGAGACATGGCTCCACGATGGGCTCACGGATGCTATGGTGTTGGGAGGTTTCCAGTATGGTGTAGTAAGACGGGATCAAGGTTCTCGTGCTGGGGGATTATTGGTTTTGTACAGGTTGGTGTTGGAGGTGGTCTATGGCCTGGTGGCTGATGATGCAGAGGCTATAACTGTTTTAATGCCAGCCTAGAAACTTAACTTTGTGTATGCTACTTGCCAGACTGTTTTGACGACATGCAAATCGAAAAGTTGGGTTTATTTATTAATGGGGTCGTTAGGTCAACTTTCTCAAATATACTACTCGGTGATTTTAATCTGTCGACTGTGGATTGGGGACCAACAATAGACATCATCGGGCTTTTTTTGGAGCTCATAGCACCACTTGGTCTGCAGCAGCTTGTCTTTGAACCTACCCGTGGGAACAATATTCTTGACCTGATCTTCTCCCAGGGTTGATTTTTGATGTGTCGCTGGAAGACCACGTGGGTAATAGCGATCACAGTATGGTGTCTTTTCATGTGCACTGCACCTTTTCTGAATCCCACCCTGTTGGAGATGCCACCAGGAAAATAGATTTTGATAGGCTAACGGCATCCTTAGTGGATTTCGGCTGGAATACTTCAATCTTTATGAAATGCCCAACAATTGAACTTGCTTTGGACCGTTTTCTTGGCCTTCTTTAAGATCGGGTTAACTCTTGCAGGATTGTGGATCGAAGGGGCTACTCTAAGAGACAGCATGTCCCTCACAACATTGTCAAGCTTGGCTGTACCAAATTTAAACTTTGAAAAAAAAACACGAAAATGCACCATCTGAAGAGACACTGAATTGCTACGAGTGCCGTATACATTATTCTGCCTCGGTTGAGGCTTGGCATGATTCATATCAGGCGCAATTATCAGGGAGGACGTTCCTCGGCTCTTTTCCGTTTTTATCGGCAAAAAACTGGAACTTCTCGAACCCTGCCCCCATTTCGACCAGGTGACAAGTTCATTGTAGACAACCATGAAAAGGCGGAGGCCCTAAATGAGATCTTTGCATCTAATGGTGTTATTGATGATGACAGCCACTAGCCACTCCAGCCACTAGCCCAAATTCAACGGGTTCATGAGTTTTGTGACCATGTGTTATTCTTGCCTTCTATTGTTCATTGCACTATCTCCAAACTTAAGTCGAGCCATGCCCTGGGTCCAGAAGGATTCTCAGCTTTTTTTTATATAAGCAGTTGATAAACGAACTAAGTTACCCATCAGCAAAAATTTTTAAGCTCTCCTATCTTTCTGGAAGGGTGCCCAGTATTTGTCGGTCTGCACTTGTTGTGCCAGTGTTTAAAAAGGGGAATACATCGGATCCACGAAACTATTGTCCGATTGCCTTGACAGCTATACCATGTAAACTAATGGAATCTATCATTGGAAATCATATGATGAACTACTTAGAAAGAGGTTCACTTATTCACCAGGACCAGTTTGGTTTTACGCCAGGCCATTCTGCGACCTACCAACTTCTAGTAGCACTTGATAGGTGGACAAATGCTCTGGATTTGGGGGCATCATCTGACGTTATCTACTTTGACTTCCATAAGACTTTCGAAGCTGTAGTTCATCGGAAACTGATTTTCAAACTACAGGTTACGGGCTTCAGTGGCCAAATTTTGCAAAGGATCACAGCCTACCTTGAGGGGCGGACCCAGGGGGTACGGGTAGAGGAAGTTCTATCTTCAGTTTCCAGTATTGTGAGCGGGGTCCCACGGGGCTCTGTACTGGGCCCATTGCTGTTCGTAATTTATATAAACGACCTGTCTTGTACCGGCTCAGGTATTAGTGATTTGCTGATGATCTGAAATTTGGAACTGAGATCATTTCTGTGCAGAATATTATCGCTCTCACAACTAAGATTCAGACTGGTCTGACACTTGGCAGCTGCCACTCTCTGTTCCAAAATGCGTTACATTCCATATAGGATGCTTAAATCTGAGCAACACATACAGGCTGAACGACACCCTGATGCCTGATGTGGACGAGGTTTGGGACCTTGGGGTGTGGTTTACTTCGAACCTTAAACCTTCCTTGCACTGTAGTAAGATTACTGCTCTACCTTTCCGTAGACTTGCAATAATTTTAAATCGATGTTTTAATTCAGGGAGTATGCAGATCCGGGTCTGGGCATTTAAAGTCGTTGTACGTCCATTACTGGAGTACGACACCCCTGCGCCTTCCTTGCTTAAAGATATTGATATGGTTTAGTTAGTCCAACGACGATTCACAAAGGATTTGCCTGGTGTCAGGCAAAGTCCGGCTGGAGAACGCCTGCAGAGGCTAACTAAACTAGTTCTCAGCACTCAAAGGGTTCAAAGGGTTTAACGAGCGTTAACCACTCCTGGTCATCTGCCCGAAGCCCTAAGGCCCTATGTCTGCAACAGCCAGATTCCCAGTCGGTCACCCACCCAAGTATCTCAGCACTCGATTACAATACAACGATGCAGGACACAACAATGAAAAACGGCTGTTCTCTGCACCAGTTCTCAGCACTCGATTATTTGTAAACGAAACCCGTGTTACACGTCCCATTCTGTAAATTCAATTTATTTTCCAAACGGCAAGTTATTTTTCACCATGATAAATTCTGAAAACGGGCAATATCGGTAATATTTCAAGCATTAAAACTCATTACAATATGACTCGCATTGTGAAAATTTGAAGTTGCTCCTTTAAAACTTAGTTTAAAATCTGTAGTTTCGGCGGTACATTTTTGTTTGCTTGTGGAGATGGTTACTTTCCATGTAAAATGTCGGACGCACCGACAAGGGCGCCCACTAAACAGCAAACAAAAAAAAAAGGATGGGAGGGAGGAGGGGAACTTTTTCTGAGGACCTTTTCTTTTGGGACGTGCCTTATTTTGGCCTAATTGGGGTTACGATCGTCGAAAAAACCTTTGTTTTAAGGTTTTTAAAAAATTTTTTATAAAAGATTTTCTTCATGATTCTGTCTACCAAAATGGCAAGAAGGCAAAGAAAAATGGCAAAAAGCGGGTGGCTTCAGCCTCAATGTAAGGGCGATCTTACGCATCGACTTCCGACACAACTATCCCCAACATTATATTACGTGATCTCTTTCGAAATATCTCCATCAATCGACAAGTCAAAGAAAATCCTAATCCGAAGCCATAATAGAACACTATACGCAAACGCAAACGCTTTTTTTCCTTTCCGCCTTGCATTGTTGGACTACTCCGTGCACTACATCATTATTGGAGTCGCGTGCTTCTTCATTGTCGGGCAAAGATGCGGACATCGGTAGATAAATAAGTTATCGCCTGCTTCCCTCGTGCAAAGAACTAACGATCGCTCGGGCCTGCGGCCATTGACATTGTTAGTTTTCAGCACTCGGGAAACAGGAGATATCCTATACAAAATATGAAGTTAGTATTGCTGCGTTGTATATTTTTACTATAGTAAGGCACGTTGATATGACCCATAGATGCATTGTGCGCATCTGGAACAGAGTTCCGACCAAAATAATGAAATAATTTCTCCTCCGTTTTTCCAGGTTTTTCCAAAGCAGTTCAGGTCAATTACCAGGCTATTTTGTCGTAATTTCAGGAAGGAAATTTTTCCACACATTTTACCAGTTTTACATGTTTTTACGGCTCATTTAGTGCAAAAGATCGGCCCAATTTATTAAACTGTTAGGTGTCACTACACAGAAGTAAAAGTATAAATTTTATTTTACCACTGTTTTTAGCACTTAGGACTAGGCTTAAAAGTGTGGCTTTGTTTTTTCCATGAGTTTAACATTTTTTTTTGTGTGTGTGTAAAATCGGAGAAGTCCCTGAGTTTTCCCTGAATTTCAAATACAGTTTAAATTCCCAGAATTTTCCAGGTTTTCAAGGTGTTCCAGGTTAGTGGGAACCCTGTGGAATATAATCCATTAAAAAATTTACATAAAATCAGTTAAGGTGACGCACGTAGCCATCACGTTAACATCAGCGGTTAAATTCGCCGTCACCATGACACCACCCCGTTTGAACTCCTGATCACGCATCACATAGGACTTATGAACTTTGCCAATTAAAACAACATCAGTAATGTAGTCGTTTAACCAAGTTTCAGTAACAATCACAAGATCCCTTTGCTGAGATCGAAAGAAAACTCACAACCTTGTTGCAAAAACTGAGCATTAAGGCAAAAAGACAAATTACGGTTACTCCTTGGTAACACGTCTATAACGACTACAACTCCCCTTTACCCAAATTGCAGAAGATGCCGCTCTCGTGCTAATTGCCACATGACTTTGATGAAGTTATAGGCAAGGTTGCCCAAGTTCATTTTTAAAAAATAATTTCTTTTGTTTTTCTGTCATTTTGGTTTTAGTTTAAGAGTTGGACTGTATTCTTTCTTCGTAGTGGTTTCGGGGGGAGGGGGGGGGGTGTAGGGTAAAATTAATAGTGTTCCCCGCAGAAAAAAATTACTAGCCACGGCCCTGCCCCCTGTGAGATGGGAGAATGGAGTCTGACAGCAGATAGGCGATCGTTAATGTGGAGTTCTCAGTTTTACACTTAATGAATTACCGTTAACCCTGACGGGCAATAAACACAAGCTTTATTCATGGTGTGGAGCCAAGAACAGGGCCATCTGATATACGGTATCAGGCCAATATCTCCCTGGTCTCCCCCCCCCCGCCCTCGGCCAATATCTCGGTCAGCACTCCCGGGAAGCCAATATTCCTCTTGCCAATATCGCCCCCCCCCCTAACCAGAAATAATTGAGATAAACTCTGCATGATTGTTTTTAGTATTAATCAAACAAAATCCTTAAAAATGCAAAATTTATAACTGTTGGCCGTTTCGCAAAAACATAATATGGGTATTAGCATCGTTCTCTCCGTTCGACCTGCCTCCATCTGCCCAATGATCTAAACGCATGGGAAAAAAAAATACTGCATAGAAACAAAAATGATTTTCATGAAATTTGATACCGGGGAACTTTACTGAAATGAATCCTCCAAAATGCAAGTTTCATCAAGATTGGGAGAAAATTACGGGCGTAATTCAAGATTAAAAAACCGGCAAAGAGAGTAATTACCGATAACTACCCTGAAAAGAAATGAAAATGCAGTGAGAAGATATAAACAAACACCCGCCGTAGCATCAGAGACTGCAGTGAAAGCCCAGTGAGTGAAAGCCATCTGGACAAAAAAAAAATTCCGTGCCATCATCTGGCCAGGAATGGAACCTAGGACGATATATGGTAAAAGCAGACTCACGATTTAAGCTGGGGAGATCTATTCCGAGCTTTTTCCATATTGCGTTCACATTGGCTGCTGATTTTGCTGCCACCGCTGACGTCACAATACAGCTCAACAGCTTACGCTCATGTGCACACTCAAACCAGAAATGCTCCAGTGTGCGTGCCTCCTGTGACGTCACGTAATAAGCTTGGGAGTGACCAACCTTACTATATACTATCATTCCACCCAGGGAGTTTGGATTACATGTAGCTTTGATAGGGTGGACCCACTTACTATCAGGGCTCGTTTAGCAACGAGACCTTCTCGCTCGCCGAAAGCTATTTGCTAGGCAACCGTTATTTATTTACGATTAATTTCCCGTTTCTATTAAATGAATGCGGTACTAGACAACAAATTAAATGTATTATAAATAACAACACGGATAAAGAACAAAGTGCAACAGTAATTTTAAACGTTGCTACAACATTGTTGCCATTTCACGCTATTTCCAAAATTTGCTCTTCTCGCTGAAAAAAACAGCTCCTAGCAGTGATCAAACGACGG
>JAHWFP010000054.1:0-12747 GCA_023313725.1 Lithobius niger | reverse complement strand
TCCAATGTTGAGGCGCACACCTCTATCATGCACTACAACAGCTATCTCTATTATATAATCTAAAAACAGTAACCATCAGAATTGCCCGTTACAAATGTGTTAGCTTTTAAGCTTATTTTACGTTTTAGGTATAATTGTCAGCGTTTAGGCCTAATTTACAACTTTAATTTCGTAAGTAGCAACTAACGGAGATATTTGGATTGTATACAGTAAGCCTATTCATTTTTGCATCACGGTATGCCTCAGCGCACACAGTTACAGAATGCAACTTAATGCGCAACGTAGCCTAATATAGATCAGTGGTAGTAGGGAAGGGACAGGAGAAACGCTGCAGCAGCGACTCGTAACAACTATTGACGTTGCCATGGTTACGTGATTTTAGATCTAATTGTCATTTTTTAGGCCTAATTTGTTTAACGGCAGTTTTGGTTTCGTACGTAGCAGATAGGCCTAATGGAGAATTTGGTTCGATCGTAAGCCTATTCATTCATGCAACAATGCGACAAGACTCTTTTAAACGAAGCTAAGATGTTTTTGTTTTTAGGGCTGCGTTAACACAAATATTTAGGATTTCAATTCGACGATGAAATGTTATTATTTAATTTAGTTACGTCGAAGAAGTCTATTAGCTATAAGGAGGCAACGATGTTTTAATTTGCCATGTTATTTAACTAACTTTTGACATTGAATCAAACGTTGTAAACAGTGGTCGTCAATTTCTGGTACCGTTGCGAAGTTGAAAAAAGCGACGGACGGACGGACGGACAAAGTCGTTGCAATAGTCTTCTCAGCCGGTACGGCTGTACAGAAGACTAAAAATGATGCGTACAGTTCAAAGAGGCTTTATTCCAAGCACAAAATACAATTACAAAATACAATTACAAAATATAATTACAAATACAATTACAAGTAAAATTGCAAATACAAATTACAATCACAAATTACAATTACAAATAACAATTACAGATTCAAATATAAATACAATTAAAAAATACAATGACAATTACAGTTACAAAATACAATTAACTGACAGTTTAAACATAGTTGCTTTCAAGAAGCCACTGCTTTGTAATTTTTAAACTTTTTGTCACAATTTTGTTAATTTTCAAAAATTCTTTTGATATTTTATTTGCAAAGAGTGGTACGCAAAATTTTTCCAACTTTAAAGAATTTTTTTAATAATTAATTTTATTTAAATTTAGGTGCTGCGACTTCAAGATTTAAAAAAAAATAATAATAATTTCTTTTGTTTAAATCTGAATGCTGCTGCTTTCAGTAAGAATTTTTGTAAATTTATTTCGCTTATTTAATTCTGGATTCTGCAGCTTCAAGAATTAATCTTTGAGCATTGTGTCGTCAGAAGCAAACTAAAGCTCGTATAAATTTGAAAATTACTACGCTTTTTACAAAGAGAGTGAAGTCTAGCAAGGAAGGGGGAAGGGACGGAGAAATACGAGAAATCCCCCGATCATTTAAGGGGCCTGAAAAAATCTGTCTTGAACAAGCTCCAAATCTGCTAAACGAACCAGGTTGTTGCTCTCACTACCGTAAATGGCAAGCCTGGCAGGGCCTTTACCAGGGTACCCTTTGCACTATCAGCTTACCTTAAAGCTATATCCTTCCATAACTCGACTACCATGGCCACACGAATTTACTATGATTATGTTGCCCTAGTAATCCGTTGCAGTGTGCTTACTTGGATGCCATCGTGCGAGGAGGCCGCCGAGGAGGGGGGGGGGCGGGGGGAATAAATATTAAACGTACTACTACTAGTGGGACGTCAACTTCAAGACGACTTCAATTTCAGGCAATAGCAGACCATAAAAATTTCACGATTTCATTTTGCTTTCATTTTAAAGCTTATGCAGAAGGCGATAACCCGCTGAACCAATTTCTTTTTTTTTAACAAAATAAATAAACTTTCGGAAGTGTGGCGAGTGAAAAGGCTACTTACCCCCCATAACTATCAGTTTTGAATTATTCTTCCACAACCGAGCATTAAGTGAGCGGAAAAATGCTGAAGAAAGTAAGTAACCGAGAAACATGAAATTATTATCGTGATTTTTACGATAACGCGGAAGCTAGAGCGACAGTTGTTGAAGTGATATAATCAAAACGCTTTCTTTTTTTGTGTAATTTTATGGCGCTTCAGTGCGAAAAGCGCTCTAAGGCGCTTAAGATTATAGCCGTAAAAGTGAAGGTCGTTGGCCAATGCGACATGTGATATTGTACTTAAAAAGGTTGTAGTATTTTGACGGCGCTTCATACACTCACTTCAGGTCACGGGAGACGAAGAGCTACAGAGAGAAAGGGAGCGCTCCAATTTTACGGATCGGAAGATATAAAACGGTAAGAGATTTTTGAAAGCTGGATTTTAGTTTTTGGTGAGAGCGAAATTACGTTGGGAGTTTAATTACGAAAAAAATTAGTGTTAAAAGTAGAAATTCAGAATTTTTAAAAATTTGTTACGTTTAGCCATTGGGACGCAACTAACTTTTTTTTACACGGACCGTTCAGATCAGTGGTGTCTTTCGGATCTCAAGCGTCAATCGGATCACGTTTTTGGCCGGCCAGGTTTCGGTTGCCCGGAAGTTTTTGCGTGCGGGTTTCTGATATTATGTAATTAGCACCAGCGAGCTGGCACGTAATTTGGAAAACTACGAAAAATTTAAAATCATCAGTTTTTTGGGATCTGGAGGGTCCATGTAAAAAAAAAAAAGGTTATATGCTCCCAGGTGGGTGCTTCTCTTCCCGAGTGCATAATGGTGATCTGAAAACGTATGTTTCTATTCTATCGCACAGTTTGGCGGAACACGAGTATGGTGTAACGTCAATATCAATAGTAAACGCAGTGCATTTATCGATTCCGTTTATTCAAACTCAGTTTGATGTTAATCGCACACCATACTCCAGTTTTGCTAAAACGCTCCCAACAAGCGAAACGCATGAATTGGAGATGAAAGTCGTAATTTAGTTACAAATTAAATTTCTTTATTTAAAAAAAATTCGAGAAAAAAAAAAAGAAATGAGCAAATGATTCGACGCTCTGTTTATTGGCGCCCGAACACAAACGATGTGCCAAACGATTTATAACTGCGTAAAATCGGCTGATAACGATCGATCGTTTTGTGGTTATGAGTGTAAAATAGTAATTGAGTTTTACAAGCGAAAATTGGCATAATTCTTCTTTCGTGCTAGTCGCCCACTGTAATATTTTTCTTGCTCATATTTACTAAGTCATGCTCTGTTTAGCTGGAGTAAATACTAGTTGTTAGTAAACACTAGGGTTGGGTGAGAAAAAAAATACGTTGTTGGTAAACAAGTTTTGTTGATAAACATATTTTCAGGGTTAGTGTGCTAGCAGGAAAAGCTAAAAAAAAACAAAAAAAAAAAACAATGGAATTGAGTAGGGCTAATTACCAGGCCTTGAAAATCATGGAATTCTTACTGATTTTCAGTATTAGGCTAGAATTCCGAAATTTACTCATATGATAATTCCCAGTTTTGACACTTGAAGTAAATAAACACTGCTTTTTTGATTTTAAATTTTTTCTGTAATTTTTACAATAATCCGAATTTTTATCCGAATTGAAGAAGGGAGAAGAATAATAACTACAGAAAAGTGAGTCCAGAAAACTTTAAGAGTCTCGGAAGGAAGAAAGCTAAAAATGTCCATATTAATACAATCGCAACATAAATTTTTTCGCTCACTAACTTTTAGGGCGCGTTTATGTAACGCCTCGCCTTTGCATTCTCGAATCTAGAAACTAGAAGTCATCTGAAATTCCAAAATGGCTACGGGCTTAGCTCTGTCGGCTCGTAACGAAACAGTTAATAATGTGATTCAGAAGCGACTGGAAAAGTTGTTTGATCAGGAGGAATTCTTTATCTTATTGTCACGGGTTATAAGACTGCAAGCATTTAGTCAAACGATTTCGGATTTAGCTAATCCAGGTAGCGTTGTTACCATGGCAAAGACACCTTTGCCGTCGCGATTAAATTCTAGCTGCGAGAATGCAATGACGAGTCGCTGCGTAAACGCGCCCTAACTTAGGTGGTACTAAATTTGCTGGCTGCTTCTCGCTTTTAATGGAGGGTGTGGCTTTCGAGTTGTTTGTGCTTAGTAACATGGCAACGATGTGGAAGGAGATCCGCTCCTCGCGACTCGCAACACAAATATGATGCATGCGACATGACGGCGTCGGTTTACGACAATACGAAAGCAATTTCGACTGTAGGACAAACTGGCGAACTGATTTCTGAATGCCTTCTTTTGTTTTCGATTTAACAAATCTGAAATGGGTGCCATATTGGATTTTGAAATCATGCTGTGAAATACTATCTTTTCAACCGTTGTCTCATTACCAATGGAAGATGTTCTTGTGCGAGAATAAGCCATTTTGGAATTAGCAAGAAATCACAATGTTGTAGCAATGATTAAATCATTTTTATTTTATTTTTTTACTTTTTTTGTTTACGCGCGCTGCTTCGTTTATACCTTTAGTACTGGACACTCATCGTAAGTGGAAAATCGTCGCAAATAAACAACGATAGACTGGCGAATAACTTCCAGCGAGCGAGGTCTTGTCCCATAAACGCGCCCTTAACGTTATAAATTTCTAGAGGTTGCTTGACTTCGCTGAAAAAGGCTGGAAAGTGCGATCTACTAAGCTGGAAAAGGTACTTGGATTTGGAAGTTTAGGACGTTTGAACTATATTTTGTTGATAAACATTAATCTTTGATGAACATCTTCTGTTGACAAATATTCGTTGTTGATCAACACGATTTGCTGCAAAACAGTGGCTTAACGCACTGTATAAAAGTCAGTTTAGAAACACAGGGCTTGTGGAAGAAGTTAAAGTTGACGACGAAATCTTGGCGGCGGGCGAAAATGAAGCAAGAAGAAGGTGTTTGATTAATTAATCGGTTTGATGTTGATTATACTCATTAAGGGGAATTCGGTCAAAGAAACGAAAATTATCTGTAAATATTAGGCTAATTTTAGGCTAGCCGGAAATAAATCTGGCCAATTTCGGCTGACGTTATTTTCGGCTAAATTACAGCTTAGAGGCAGGTTTGTCACCAAATTAAAGTCTGCAGCGGCTAGCCCTATCGAATTCTCTGTATAGCGCTCGATCACATCAAGCAAAGGAATGGACGAAAGCAATACTTTTAAAGACAACAAATAAGCCGCGTTCCTTCTTAATTATTGAGTAAAAATTTGGGAAGTCCTCTTGGGAGCAAGCTGTAAAGATTAACGACATTACTGCCATTATATGGTGCCAGGGTAAAGTGAGAACTATCGTCCAAACCGTTATTGATGGGTAAAATGAAAGAATCCATGTTTCAGCTAAATGCGTATAGTTTTAAATCAAACTAAGCTACGTTGTTAATTTGGCCTCGAAATAGGCAGCTGGAAACGATGCAATGGCTTATTTAATTCGCAGATGAAGGCTTTCAGAGCTGAGTAGAATTGTTTCAAAGTGGACAACAACAATTATTGCTGAGCACGAGGGCTGATCACAATCAAAGCCCTATGAGTAAAAACAAAACAATAGTCTTAGGTTTGTAGATGGATCGCATGACACAAGGTTTAAAGGCTCTAGTAAATAAAAATAAAATATAAAATAAAAAAAACAATAATGAGCCATTGTTAGGCCGCCATAGGCCGGCGATTTACTTCTTTCCTCTCCCACAAAAGGAAAATGCCAAAGCAGCCGTGCTAAAGGTTTCAACAGAAACCCACAGAAAAATTGTTTCATGCAAAGATGATGGTTCAGCGCTCACATTCTTTAAACGGTGCATCCTGTGATTTCAGCCACTGGATGCGCAGATTCAGTGACTGAGGCCAACAAAAATCACCGTTTGTCAGCCAGTGTGCGCAAAAATTGGATTGAAGAAATTTTAATCCGTGAAAGCGTTTCTTAGCCGGTGCGTCCGAAAATGGGAAGGTGGAGTTGCGGAGTGGGAGTGGGGAGTGGGGAGTTGGGAGTGCGAGTGGGGAGTGGGAGTGAGAGGGTTGGGAGTGGGGAGTGGGAGTGAGGGGGTTGGGAGTAGGGAGTGGGACCGGGAGGAGGGGGGGGAGTGGGTCTGTAAACTTAATTCATGACGGGCTTCTTCTAGTTTTCTTTATGATCTACCTTGCCGCCATCCAGGTTCACGAGAGCATACACAATTTTTGATCAATAATTCATAAGGAACGTGGCTTGTTTGTTGTGTTGAAAGATATTTCTTTGTGCATTCCTTTGCTTGCTGTGAACAAGCACTAACAAAAAAAAAGTATGCGCAATGGCTGTTTGCCGTGGCGTCACCATGAGTTAGACAATGACGAACGAGAACAACGGCTGTTTGGCCGTCTGATTGGACTAGCCCAGTCACGTGATATGCTCGTCACAGCAAACAGCCATGGCGCGTTGCATAGATAGAAGTAGACAGCGAACGATTGTAGTAGATGCTGCAAACTTTCGTTTGGTGGCACCCAGCCTTTAAGCTGCATTTTTTTGTGGGGGGTCTAGGCGCAAGTTTTACGGCTGCTTTTCGGCTTACTAAAAAAAAATTCGGCGGCCTACGGCAGCAGCACTTCGGGGACTACGCCGACGTACGAGTCCTGTTGGTATTTTACGAGCGGCTATGTCTTCCTGGAGGGGGCGGCTTTAATAGATGGCCGCCATTGTTTTTGTAGTTATTTTGGATATCAACAAGGCACTCTTTTGCCAAAAACATACAATCGATTGTTTGTGTTCATTCCGTCGAGCGAACTCTAGATAGGCTGCGAACACTTATAGGAAACAAAAGCTCAATCTGAGCCTATGTAAGCGTAACTTATTAATGGCGAATAGATAGATTCACGCCAAAAATTAATGTTTTTTTCAGTTCATTATTATTATTTTTTTTCCTCGGCAGATCACGACTAAACATGAAGAACGGCTGGTTGATTTCGGCAGCTTGTGTACTACTGCATGGTAAGTTAAAATATGCCTGTAGCTATTGTGTGCGCGATGTATCTTGAGTCCTGCAAGTATTTTGTGCGCGGCTACGTCTTCCTGGATGGGGTGGCTTTAATCGATGGCCGCCATTGTTTTTGGTAACCATCTTGGATATCAACAAGGCACTCTACTACTGAAAACGTACAATCGATTATCGGTGTTCGTTCTGCGGAGAACTCATGATAGGCCGCGGACGCTATAAACATTATTTTATTGGTCTTCGACAGAGTCGTGAAAATAACCTGAACATTATTCACTGCGGAGTTTGGGTTTGTAGCCAGTCGTTGTGCTAGCTTCAAGGGGCACTGGACATACGCGGAGTTATAAGCGTTACCTTAGGTTGTCAAGCCAATGCTATGAGATCGGATTCTTGGGCCCGCTAAAAAGGTTCAATTTTTTTGATTTGTTGACAACTGCTGCAATTTTCAGCAAGTGGAATTTTTTTCCCGATTTACAACCTTAACAGGACATTCATCCCAGCGTCATTTTTCTCGATCCTCCACATCAAGTACGGCCCCAAAGGTCTATTTACTTACCGTTAGTCAATCCCTAGCTAAAAATCCGTTTTAAAATGTGGCGTCTACGAGATTTTCTGTTGAATATTGGGAACTGTATTTACTGCATCCTGCAATTATATGATCCTTTGCACGCTTACAGTAACCATTACATTTTATCTGTGTGTGTGCGCGTACTAATTTTTAATCGTTTGCTAATAATTACCATGGGATCAAAAATCTAAAAGACTATGCGGTAAAAATTAATATTATTTATGCCTATAAATCGCCGAAGAAAAGTTATAAGATACTAGCCTCAAAAATTATAAAGTGTGATGTTAAAATACGAAAATCATTCCGGTTTGTGACGACACAATCTTTAACTTGATGCTGTATGGTGTACTATTCTCAAAGCAAACTGGTATAGTAGCTCCGCAGCAAGATCTCAGTTGGCCTACGCCGAGTCTTGTGAAACGGTGCGTTAGTAAGATGCGCAGATGGAGTTCAGCTTGTGTGTGGATATCAACAAGGCACTCTTTTGCCAAAAACATACAATCGATTGTTTGGTTTGTGTTCATTCCGTTGGGCGAACTCTAGATAGGCTGCGAACACTTATAGGAAACAAAAGCCCAATCTGAGCCTACGTAAGCGTAACTTATTAATGGAGAATAGATAGATTCACGCCAAAAAGGATGTGCCTTTAATGTTTCGCAGCATTAGGGATTGGTCAAAACAAGTTTTTTTTAGACCGCTTTCACAGCGTCGGCTTGACCAAACCCCGTTTTTTTAATCTCCAACTTCAGCCATGCCCCGTGCAGCTATCAGCGGCCGGCTCGCTTTTTTTTTTTTTTTTACACGGACAGTCGGATACAGATCCTTTCTTCGGATCTCAGTCGTCAGTCGGATCACGTTTTGGGACGGTCAGGTTTTGCTTGCCCGGGCAAGTTATTGGTTGCGGGTTTCTGATGTTGTATGTTTGGCTGCAGCGAGCGCGGCACGCAATTTGGGAATACGAAAAATTGAAATTCATCATTTTCTTGAGATCCGGTCGGTCTTTGTTAAAAATAAAGTCATATGCCTCACGGCAGTTTGCAGTGTTCCCGGATGCCGGCAAACATTTGTCCCCGAAATCACGGTGCTTCTTCCGCCCCCCCCCCCCCACACCCTACAAAGCTCCCGAAATAGTTTTTTTTTTAATATACGTAATTCACAATAAAACATTTTTCCCGTAAAAGTAATCACAAAAGTAAATAAAAATACAAATTTAAAAAGAAAAAAAAAACACCGTTATAGCTCCGTTGTTACACGCACATTACTCGTAAGGCGAAAAACTATAAGTGAAACTTATGGCAACATAACTTGGGTTCTTTTCTCTCTTTTTTTTTTTTACCTTCTAATTTGTTATAAAAATCGCAAATCGGGTCAATTATCAAGTTAAATAAAAACCACCATGAAAGCAACAACTAACTCTCCTTTGCCTAGTGCTAAAAAAAACCGACAGTTTGCCATTTTAAAAAGTAGTGTGTGAACGTGTCCTTTTGGAGAAAAATTACCCTTAATAACTTTGATTTGTGTTACTGGATACTAGCTACTAGCTAAGGACAGCGCTTCCATGTTAATTCTCATATATATAGGTATAAAGACTCGTCTACAATCCGGTAGGGAATGTTCGATATCTTAATTTTGGCACGCAGGTAAATTGTCTTTTTCTAAAATGGGGGTTGCAGCTAGAAACACGTGGCTCAGAAGTGGCGCGTAAATGCGAAATTATTGTTGTAGCCATTGTTTGTATTGTCATCCAACAGTCTGTGTTATACGCGCATCGTTGCAGTACTTAATTGTCTGAATACACTGTTGCTGCAAACAGGCGGCTCACAATTTCTCATGGAATAAAATTCAATTCGATTCGCCTCACAAAAACCCATTAAGAGATTGGAGTCTTTTCATTGCAAGAAGAGTTGGAAGCAAAATGCAGATCGTGAGCAGAGGGTCAAATCAAGTAGGAAAAAAAGTAATTTTTGTGAAAGAAGTGTGTCTTGCAATGTGCCGAGTTTTCTGGATAACCTAAACACATCCTAGTGTGATGCCGCCAAGTAGACGAGATTAATTGTGATTGATTGAGCATTTCCAGCTTCATTGCGTGATTAACTTTAACCTTGGGAGGAGCAACTTAATGGGGATGCGCTGATTGAGTGAGCGAAACGAACGTAAATCAACGTAGTGTTAGCCAGTGTGCTCAAAAACGTGAATTAACAAACTTAAACATGTGATAGCATGGACATACAATATAATAAACCGTGTCAATTTTGCTGATGTAACGGCTAATTGGGCAATGGCAAGTATGAAAATTATGAATGAGAAAATTTATAGCCATAAAATACCTCCAGAAAAAAAAAGGTAGCGGTGACGATTAGACTGTGTGATCATTTGTGAATTCACAGTACTATGAAAGTTGCGATAGCCACCTAAAACGAAAACTGGTAAAAAAAAAACCGTGAAGTTTCCGAAAAGGTTCGGCCTTTGACAGTATAGTGATATAATTCAAGCAGGAAAAAGCCGCCAAGGTTAATCCTATTAGCCAAGTTATTCGCACCGAATAATACTTTGGACGTTAAATGAAGATTGCTACCGCTAGTTGCAATGCTTTAATTTTCATTTACCTTTCGAACTATTAGCGGGTGCGATTAACTTGCCTAACACGAGAAACCTTCGCGGCCTTTCCCTGGTTGAATGATATCACTGCTTTCAAAGGCCGACCCTTTTTGGAAATTCGGCGGCTTGTTTATACCAGTTTTGGTTTGGGTTGGATTTGTTTACCAAGTGACAAAACAATAACTTTTATTGTTGTAACTAAGACATAAGCCTACATTTAGTAAGACGTTCATTTAGCAAGACGACCATTTATTGAAAATTCCTTAGCTTAGCATAACGACGGCTAATGAATGATAACAATACAACCAATAAATTCTGCCATCCACCCCAATTTTTTCATCAACTTCCCCCCTCCCCCCCCCCAATAGTTTCCACCCCTGTTTCCACCCCCAACGGCAGTCAAAACATCTAGATCTGGGGGTAAAACCCCTAATCTGGCAGCACTAGCTGTATGATAACACGGGTTTTTATTTATTTATTTTTTAGTTTAAATGGCCACACACTGCAGTTTCCAGCGCTACGACGGATGTCTGTCTACTTTTTTTTCAGTAGTCTTGAGAAGAGGAATAAGTATTGATTGACCCAAACTGACACATCCACGCTCCATACAAATATGTGCTGGCGTGTGTTGGGGGGGGGGGAGGGGTCGCAAAGATAAAAAAATAAAAAAATTAATAAAACATAAAAAAAAAAAACATAAAAAAAATGTTTGGGAAACAAAAACCCGGAAAACTACCGAAAACAAATGTTGACTGAAAAACAGGTTTCCAAAATCCAAAAGTATAAAGTTAACGAATCATATCAATTAAATACAGCACGCACGGAAAAATAAATAAATACAACTAGCCATATTGTTAGCTTCGCTCACTCCATTAGCGTTGATCCATGCTTCATGTAATTTCTTTGATTCCAAGAGCATCACAAAATCAATGTACGGATTATTTCGACGTAAACTAATTACAATTATAGCTCACAGTAATTCGTCCATCACATTGCTCAGTACGCGTGCAATTTATCTACATCATTCGTACTTTGCATTGCGAAATACGACTTCGCACTTTGCACTGCATAACACGACGGCTGGCCCGAAAACGAAGTGAATTTTGATTTCCCACTGATTTTAAGGGCTATATAAACCATGCGCAATGGCTGTTTGCCGTGACGTTACCATGAGTTAGCCAATGACGAACGAGAACAACGGCCGTCTGTTTGGCCGTCTGATTGGACCAGCCCAGTCACGTTATATTCACGTCACAGCAAACAGCCATGGCGTCTGGTATAATTATGATATGTTGTGTTTCTGCTATTTCATACTGATGCAAAACATGACGTCGTAGTTTTATCAGGAAAAGTTTACTTTGGAACTTCCTCAGTTCGCTGTGGAAGTTCTACTTCTGATGTGGCTCCGATGTGGCTCTTATATTTAATCTGATGGTTTTTCGCGAATTTTCAATTTTTCATTTGTGACTCAGGCATAATTAAGTCGTTTAACCAAGAATTTATAGGGTTGGCGAGGAGATTTGTGACTGAGACCCCTTCTGAAACATCTTAGTTTCATTCCTATTAGTTCCGTCTGAGTTTATAGAGGGCGCCATGAGTTTTATGTGGGAATTTCTACTCAGTTTTCAGCCTAAAATTAAACTGAACTAAACGAAACTAGCTTGTTTTTAATTATTATTTAGTTTGTTGTAATTTAGTTTACTTTAAATTTGGGCTGAAAAATGAGCAAAAATTACCAGATGAACGCGCAGTGCCGTTTGAAAACCTGGAATGAACTAATAGGAATGAATGTTAACAAGTTTCAATAGGGACTTTTTAGAGTGACAAATTCTCCTCCCCAACCCTATAAATTCTTGGTTTGACTAATACACGTTTAACGGTTATAACAGTTTATAACACCTTGAAAAAAAAAGTGGAAAAAATTGTTACTATAATTTTGTTTTCAATTATAAGAAGTAACAAGGGCTTCTAAATTCTTCAATTTACTTCTTAATTCTTATGAAGTAAATTAGCATCGTACCCGGCTTCGCCCGGGGATTTGTCTGACCCGTTATTGTTTCCCAGTATTTGTCAATCTTTTTTCGTCAGTCAATTTTTCGTTGTGTTACACTTCCATTATCAATCAATCCTCTCCCTCCGCAAAGCAATATCGTAATGAAATAGTAGCTTTAACATAAGCACTGCCCCCACCAACGTGCATTCCCCGTTCAGGCCCTTCCCCACTCCCATTATCGTGCGAAAAATAACTGTCCTTCGTCCATGACGTCATTTAAGACATGCCTTTGCAATGACCGCGCAGAGCAAATTGTTCGTCGAGGTAACAATGCGCCAATTTCAACTTCTTTTCAGGGCAACAACGTCCCAGTTTCACCTTGAAGCCAATGAATTGAGACACTCGCACGTTTTCATTGTTCCCCGTCCGGGGGTTGTCGTTGCGGTTGCTTCATTTCTGCTATGAGACTTTGGTTTATAATGTTAAGATTAACATTGTCGAGTTAAAATTATCGGCGTGGAATCGGCAAAAACCTACGTCACAGTCGATCGATCCCAACTTTAAACGTTTTTATGGAAAACGTCACACTGATTGCGTTTTTACCTCTTTTTTTTTTTTTTT
>JAHWFP010000053.1:0-14320 GCA_023313725.1 Lithobius niger | reverse complement strand
AACACGCCAACTACACACAAGCACATTCTGTCATTCGTAGTGGCCTTGGGTATTTGTTAAACATTGGACTTAACAAATAAAAATATTAATAATAAATTACGCTCGAAAATTAATTATACGCTATATGCGTAATTTTCTGATCTCATTAAAATGCAAATAAAATTTTATTTTCTAGGTTCCCTGCGTTCCTGTAATTCCGGCAATCAGCATTTGTCTCAACCTTGCTCTCATGGTGAACCTGAACCCAATGACCTGGGTTAGATTCGTCGTATGGATGCTTGTAGGTAATTAATCTCTCTCATTGAAAAACTGATGAACAGAGTATTGTAAACATTACTGCAGCGCTGCCAATGCGACTGCTTATTTAGTGAAGTCTCGTTGCTTATCGGCTGGTGAATGGGTTGGCAGGTTGGTAGGTTGGATGTTATTATTAGGATTAACATTATTATTATTATTAGGAAGGTTCTCAAGAAAGTAGAAAAATACGGAATGTTCTCAAAAAGTAGGAAAATAAGGAATGTTCCCAAAAAGTAAGAAATAGGAAAAAAAAAGTAGGAAATCTGCGACCCTGTTAATCTTAAATTTTATCACTTCAGCTGCATTGCAATGTTTCAAATTTAAAAACTGCATATCACCCATCGTGAGTAGCTTCCTCAACTCCAAACCAAGATAAAAATTTTCTTTTCTTACAGTTACCGATGTTGCCACCATTTGCTATAGTATATAAGTAAACAACGTATTTGGTGGCAATATCGGAGCCTTCACGGAAGAAACGACATTGCCCTGAGTCCAACACTTTTTCCCATATAGGTATCCAAAACGTAAGATCCTATTATGGCGCCATAGTTGCGCAAAATGGGGATATTTATGCGTCTGTGTACGAAGCTACGTTTATGTTCCGGTTCGTATAGCTTCCTTCTGCACACCTTTACTTGTATACTAAACCATGCGCAATGGCAGTTTGCTGTGACGTCACCATGAGTTAGCCAATGACGAACGAGAACAACGGCTGTTTGGCCGTCTGATTGGACTAGCCCAGTCACGTGATATGGACTTCACAGCAAACAGCCATGGCGCGTGGTATAGGGTCTTAATCTTCTGCTGTGTTACTGGTCGCTCAGTTTTTAGTCTTCGAATAAGAAGCATTTCTATCACTGTTTCCACTGCGAGTTACGGTGGGAAGGGAGGAGGAAGCTTGTGGGAAGGGGGGGGGGGGAAGGGAAAAGATTGAAATAGCTGTTGATAGAGATATTATTAAGAGTTTAGGTAGCTTTTCTTTCTAATTTTAGGGGCTAATAAAAAAAATGATAATTTTTTTAAAATTAATTTAAATAATGGGTAGAACGAAGTAGTAACGCACTTGTTTGTGCTAATAAAAAAAAACATCTTGACATTTTACAAATCTACATTAATATTTTACTTTACAACATTCAATCACTTAATTATCTTAATTACGTATCTACATTACTGTTTTATTTAATTACCAAACATCCAATTTACTTAATTAGGCCGCTAAAAATTAATTAAGTGGTTCTCGGAAGTGGTACTAAAAAGATTGATGCGAGCGGGTGGTTTTTTTTTTTAAGTTTTATTCGTGATTTTTCAAATACGGGCGATGGCTTTTTTTTTTATCAAAACCAAACGAGATCAGTAGCTTACATTTTGTAGTCGAGTACAATATCTATGTTTTAATGCCAGGATCAGTGCCAGGAAAAGTTGTACAGTACATTTAAAAAAAGTCATTTTTCAGATACAAGATTTTAGTTGTGACTTGCCTCTGAACGATCCTTAGATTCGTTTCTAGGCGATCACGTGAATGGAGCAAGAGCTGATGTGGTCATCGGCTCCAGGTAATGGTTGGTGAAAGTACCGATGCATGATTGGTATATATTTTTTTTAGACAATGGCATAAAAAAAACCCATGCGTGCGCTCCTGAGAACCACATAATTAATTTTTAGTGGCCTTATCAAACATTATCCCTCACACTTATATACTTACCCACATATTGAAATATTATACACTAAACCCTCACATAAAAGTCATGATACTGTACTAAGTGACAAAAACCAAGATTAAAGTAATTAAAATTAATACCTAAAATAAAAATACCTTTTTCGTAGGCTCCTGATTTATTTATTTATTTATTTATTTATTTATTTATCATTTTGTTTATTTAGTAAGAATTGAATTTTGTGTTTTCAGGAATACAATATTGTAATTTAAAAAGTACAACTACTTGTATACTCAAATACAACTACTTGTATACTCAAATACTCAAATACTCAAATACTTGTATTTATTTTCAGGGATGTTGGTGTACTTTGGTTATGGAATTCGTCACAGCAAAGAAAACGAATCCGCATCTGACTATCCTGCTTTATTATCTGCCTCTTCAGAAACAGAAACGCCACCTTGTTCCAAGCGAGAAACATCATAGTGCTAAAGTGCTACTTTGAATCGCTGCTGCGGCCCCCAGAGCCATTTTCCTCGATGCACCACATCAAGTACGGCCCCAAAGGTGTATTTACTTACCGTCAGTCAGTCCCTTCGTAAAAATCCGTTTTAAAATTTGGCGTCTAGGAGATTTTCTGTTGAATAATTGTTAACTTTGTATCCTATACGTATATGATGCTTTGCGCACTTACAATAATCATGATGGTTCATCTCTGTGTATGCGCCTGTACTAATTTTCTAATAATTGCCAATAGATCAAAAATCTAAAAGACTAATGCGGTAAAAATTAAAATTAATTATTCCAATAGATCGCCTATAAAAAACTAGCCTAGAAAATTACAAATTGTGATGTTAAAATACGAGAATCATTCCGGTTTGTGACGACACAATCTTTAACTTGATGCTGTTTCGTGTACTATTCCCAAAGCCAACCAAGACAGCAGCTACGTTCGTCTGTGCGAGAAACGCTGCAGCAACCACCCAAGCCGACCTTAGAGGCGGATGGCGATCTCCGTGTGGCTGTGATGAGGCAGGCGGAATGTTATAAGGCAGGCCTGGTGTTGCTTTAAGCGATAAAAAAAAAGCTAATCGCTTCAGAGACGTAAGACCACGCCTAGCAAAAGGATTGACAGAATAAAAGCACTAAAAGTAGTTAACGTTTTAAAAAGCCAGTAAGTGCACATGTATACAGTAAAATCCGACGTTTCAGGATTTATCATCCCGTTGTCAAGCAAAAAATATATTTTATAGCATAAGCTACAACGTCTTCCCTGCTTCGTTAGGGAGAGGTCCTCCCAGTTCAGCTTTTGCGCTGACTGGGCTTCACTTTTGTCTTTTTTAACTTTTTATTTTATTTTTTATTTATTTTTGACCTTTTACTGCTCTGGCTTGCTTTTCTTTAGAATGGGAAACCATTTAAGTGTATCTTGTTGACTTGTAGCTTATGCTATAAAATATATTTTTTGCTTGACAACGGGACGATAAATCCCGAAACGTCGGTTTTTACTGTATACATATGCACTTGCTGGCTTTTTAAAACATTAGCAAAAGAACGATTTGTCTTTGACGTCGATAACCAAATAACCAAGTATATTGAGATGTGGTTGGAGCAGAAGAGCCAATGCCCTACTTTTCGAGGAGGAAAAGTTTACTCATGACTTCACGAATACGTCACGACGTCACAATTGTAAAGCAAACACGTCACTCTACAAAACGGATTACTCTTGTGAGTGATAAGCATCCAACGGCCCCACACAATTATTAAATAAATCCTGCGCCCTCCAGTAATCGCAGACTTGGTTAAATACCAAGCACTTGGTTAAATACAATATCTCTCTTGTAACCACCAAAATGGTGAAATAAATTTCCTGAGATTTTCAGGTTTTTCCAGAGTAGTTGAGTTCATTTTCCAGGCTATTTATCGTAATTTTAGGAGGGACATTTTTTTTTACACATTTTAACAGTTTTACTTGTTTACAGAACTGTCAGAGGCACAAAATAATATCCAGATTTTTATGAACTGTCAGGATTCAATACAGAAATACATGGACAAAATTTTTACCATATTGTGTTAACATAATGTGTTTAATGCACTTTAGGCGTATGCCCGAAGGTGTGGGTTTGTTTTTTTCCCTGAGTTTTTTTGTGAAAAATCAGAAAATTCCCTGAGTTTTCCCTGAGTTTAAAACATGGTTTAAATTCCCAGAGTATTCCAGGTTTTCCGGGTTGATTGGAACCCTGCAATAGCGTTTTACTTCGACAGCAGCTCATCACCTCTCAGAACACGATTTGGACCTTCTTTTTGGCCCTTTACTATATTGTTTTTCTTTGTGTTGTCGACAACACGCAGTAGTGGTGTTGACGCAAATGTATCATCAGTGTGTGCTCTGACGTGAAGATAGTGAATTATTTACGCAGTGGGAGGAAGCAGACAGTAGAGCAAAAGTGTGGTGTGTCCTTTAGGGCAGTGACACAACGTTGTATTATTGTATTTAACTCTGTGCTGGAGCCAGTAACTGGGATAGCTGCAAGGGGTAACTGGAGGGAGAGAAGAAGGGCATCTTACTGAAGACATTGCTGTTAAAAATGGATTTCTTAGGCCTATAATGCGCGATTTTGGTCGATTTGTTGGCAGTTGCTGACATTTTTAAGCAAGTGGAATCTTTATTTTCCAATTACAACCTAGCAGCATAAGGGATTGGAGAAAACAACGTTTTTTTAAGCCTATGAAATCCGCTCTCAATGCACTGCCTTGACTAGAAGTGCTGTTGTTTAACCCTCTATTTTAATCTAGTGCCCCTTGCAGCTATCTCTCTTGTAGCCAATATGACGTCACATGACGCTGCTCTATAGTCTTATCGGGGTGTACAAAGTGGAAAGTTGAAAGTGAAGAACGCTCAGTGTTGAGGTGTTTCCATGCCTCACATTTTTCCACGATATACATGTGCAGAGGATGAGTATTTTGGTCTATTTTGGGGATTGTGGTGTTGAGGTAGTAGGGTGTGGTGTAGAGACGGGAATGTGAGCATGGGTGATCGGGTAGTTGTGTTGTTGGTTATAAGTTTAAGGTAGTTGTATTTGTAGTAGGGTGCGTGACCGTAGGTCGAGATCCTTAATAAACAAATTCAAAATCAAATTCGTTGTTCCTCTCATTGTCTACTGTAGAGCAGAAAATCCCAGATGGAATTACCGCTCTCAATAAATTAAAAAACTTAAAAATTGTTCGTGCGTCAACAATTTAAACAAAAAATCCGTTCCGTTCTCCTGCTTGTTTGCTGGGTTTTAAGAAAACCTAATTGATACAGGCTGCTGTTTGAAGCCTACAAATTACTTAAATATTTATTCCGGTAAAGAGGGTTTTGTGTTTGTTTTACAGGTTTTGACTTGAAATGACGTCACACCTATTAAGTGCCATTCACCACCCGACTTCTTCCAAATGTATCCAAAAGAAGTTCTGGTGGTGAATGGCACTAAATAGGTGTGACGTCATTTCAAGTCAAGTACGAGTTTTAGTCAGCGTTCAGAATACGGGCCTTAAAGTCCTAGATCTTTCTAGCTGGCCAGAACGAAGAAGATGCTTTCATCAGCCCTAAAATGGCTGAAAAATGGCGCTACACTCGCCTACTTTTAGGGCTAAATTTGTCCATCGCCAACTATTCCTTGCACCTGGCTTCGTGGGAACAAATACTCTACCTGGTGGAAAAGCACTACAAAACAAGAACCACTGAATTGAATACAGTGAACATCGCTTCACAGTTTATCCTTTAATTAAGTTATCAAGGAGCTCCAATCAGTTCCTGTGCTCCAATTCCTGTACGAATTGTTAAAATTTTGCTCATAAGTCTCACTGATAATTTCGAGGTTCCTTTCAAGATTTAGTAAGCAATATACAATCGCTACTTTCACCATTGATCAACTGAGTTTAAGGGACCGGTCATTATTTATCGTCGGGGCGGGGGGCGAAGGAAATTGTGGGTCATGACATTTTTGGACCCTCTCGAGGGGGGTGAGTCATAAATTTCTCAGGTTCCGTCAAGAGGTGGGGGGGGGGGGTCGAAAACGTACTGATCAACTGGAAGAAAAAGTCATTCTTGGGTCTCAAAAATGGCACTTTCAGCAGTCAACATTTCTAAAACCGCCTCAGCTTCTGGGGGCTCCCGTGATGTGAGTGTTTACAAGGTTTTGAAGCTATTACTACCATTACTGCAAGTATAGTTTTTATAAAGGACTTTGTAGAAAAACTTGGCACCTGGTTTCTTAGCTTCTGTCTTTCAGGTGCTGACTATGTTATGGATGCGGTTATACAAGCAAACAGTGTGTTCATCATACTTATTGTATGAATATCGACAATAGAAGAAATGTCTGAAGCTATGCGTATCTCAGCAACCTTTTGTCCCTACGGTACGAAAACTAGGCTACTGGCCCTTTGAAATAACACCTAAAAACCTATGATTCAAGCGAATAGCGCATTTTATACTCTAATCTTCTTTAAACTATGAAAGTAGGAAAAAACTACGGTTTTATCGTAAGCACAAAACTCAGTAACTGGGACTGTGTATAGTGACGTCTCTCACTCCCCTAGCTCTTACTTTCGTTTACAGGAAGTTTCTAACCCGGAAGTTTCTGTCAGGAATTTGCATCAGTCGTATGTAAAAATTCTTAAATTCATTATGATTCACAAATAAAATTACAAATAACAAATTTTTTTAAACTCAAATAAGTCGATACGTTAGCTTGACGTCACACCTTACCATTAAGACAAATATCCATGAAAATACGCGGTTTACCGGCGATAGTTGCTCGTTTGCTCGAAACGGGTAGTCTAATATTTCGGGGGTTAAGGGAAATCCACTCACGCTTGCGCGCTCGTGAGATTTCCCTTTACCCCGTCGTCATTGGACTACCCATTTCACGCAAACGAGAAATTATCGCCGGTAAACCGCTATTCCTCATGGATAATACTTAAGAATAAATTTTCTCCTCTTGGATAATTCCATAGTGATTGGCATAATCCTCACGCCACCAGGTAGTAGTAACTCTTATAGTCGCAACGTAACGTTACAGAAGGGTTACTAGTGCAAATAGTGCTCACCGCTTGAGAAGGATCGCAGAAGCACAGACAACATGGCGCTGTTGATCGTAGCTAAGCCAGCCCATACTGGAGTTCAAAGATGCCGTAAACTAAACATTGCGCTGTCGCAAACTACCAACACAATTAGCGGTATTTTTACAAACCGCATACGACGAATGTTATGTAACACAATGCACCTTCACGAAAATCGCTCTCCCTTGCTCTCCTATTGCTGTTTGCCGGCCATTTTTAAGCTGCATGATCGCATGCAGTGGTAAGGTGTGACGTACGGTGGCTTATTGATACACAAAACAACCGTTTCTACACACACAAAACATTTATGAAATCTGAACAAGATGGCCACTGGTGTGGGTGCAGTTTACAGTATATCGTCCTAGGTTGTAGTGTATCTTATCCGGTGTTGGAATGCCGAAGTGCCAGTTCCATGAAAGTTTTGTGTATATAGAAAAAAGTTTTTTTTAGTCCCAGTAAACCACCATAGTAACAACTCGCGTTTCTTCCCATTTACCCTCCAAACTGGTGCACTCGTGAAGAAATGCGTGAAAAAAAACCTTTGAAAATGGAGCCAACCACTGTATTGCTCCGAGATATTAGGGAACAGTGTTTTTAACGTTTTATGCGTCGAGCTTGAGTGTCTTTTTTTAACTCATGATATGACGTTTGCCGAGTGTTGCTTGTCATAGCAATATGCTCCTCCGTAACGAAGTGAATACATATATTGTTCTAAGCTTTGAGGAAGTAGGCAATGGTCATCATTACAGACGACACCTTGGACGATATAATATGGTAAACGGCGTTCACAGATTCGCGATTTAAAGCGCACCCATCTGTGTGTTGGGAAGCTGGCCCCGGGTTTACCTGAAGCTACTATCACAACATGACTGACGGGACAAATGGGGGAAATGGGGTGGAGTTTTAGTTGTCGATAGCCAAAATTGGAAAAAAATTTCGATAGAAAATTCCTAACGTTCAAAGCTTCTTTAACCTATGTTGAAAAGATGTTCACCCAAAACGTGGTTCAGATTATGGTAGATTTATTGGGCCCGCCTGAATTGTGGGGTTTGGGGGCACAAGAGGATTCAGGAGGAATGAACGTTCAGCTTGTTTTGAATTTAAGTTTAACAGATTTTAATTTTAAGTGGTGATTAACAGAAAAAAGTATACTTTTAAATGATGCGGGATGCAGCTCACGCTCGCATAGATAAAATCTGGGTTGATGTTGAGTTAGGGTTGGGGGAAAATATTCTAAATACAAGGCCTAAATGGCATCCAAATATGGCGACTGATGCGGGAGTGGGTTCAGTTGGGACGCTCAGGAGGGAAGTGATGTTTTAAAAGCTAAAAATTCAAGCCAAAAATTCGTCCAGCACGTGGGGTTACAATTGATTGCTCACAAAACGTCAAACAGAACAGTATTTCATTGTTGATAACAAAAGGTGATAATAAAATAAAAGTCTTCAATCTTGAGTGTTACAATCATTGTTGAATTATGGAGATAACAATCGGATGTTCAGATCGGCAGCTCGATACCGGCAATCGGCGGATGTAAACAACTCTCTACATGTGATACGTCCGCTTTGACATTGACAAAGACACAGCCAACTTGATACGGCAGCATGGCTGCATGGCGCTGCCGTATCAAGTTGGCTGTGACAAAGATTGAGCATGGTGAGCAAATCCAATTGTAGTCAAATATTAAAGACAGTATCTTCTAACAAGATGGTTAACGTCGTATTCTGGGTAGTTGCAAATCCGTTGGCTGGCTGTTTCCGGAAATGTTGTGACGACGACATCATCCGTGAAGCGCGTCGGAAAGATGTGACTGACGAATATGCAAACGACGGAGTTAGAAAAAAAAAGGCTCTGTTTTATTATTGTCAGCCGTTGTCGTTAAAACAGCAACAAGAAAATGATAATAAAAAAACGAAAGAGGCATTCAGGGTGGGTTTATGCAACGACTCGCTTTTGCATTCTCGCAGCTAGAAGCTAGAAATCACCTTAAATTCCAACATTGTGGCGGTTTTATGTCTGCCGCCTCGCAACGAAAACAGCAAATAACGTGAGTTCAGAAACGTTTGGGAAAATTGTTTCGTCATGAGGAATTCTTTATATTATTGGCACGGATTATAAGACTGCAAGTATTTACTCAAACGATGTTGGAATTAGCTAATCCATTTAGCGTTGTTGCCATGACAATGTCACCTTTGCCATCGCGACTGAGTTCTAGCTGCGAGAATGCAAAGACGAATCGTTGCGTAAACGCGCCCTTACTTTAGTTAAAAAGGAAACTATAGTGAAGGAAAAAATAGTCACCATTTTGAGCAAGCCACCAGTCGTATTTTATAGACGGGCATTGCTGGGAAGTTCTGCAGCACTCTATAATTGGCCGTGGTGCTCTTTTCCTCACAGTGCTAAAGCAGCATTCGCTAAATGGCCGTTTCTTTTCCCTACAATTTAGCTGCAATTTGCAGTGCTCCACGTATATAGCGAACGCGTCTCTTTTCCTCGTTTAGTGCAGTGCTAAATGCAGCCATCCAACAAAAAAAGTGCTATAGTTCTAGTTTTGCTGCGGAAACAAGATGGCCGCTTCTAATGATCGATAAAAAAAATTGATCATCAACACCAAATACGGCCATGTTTTTATAGTTAACTGAAACCACAAAGCTGCAGGTAGGTAAAGTAATAAATACACAGCCATAAAATTGTATTGATTCATTTCGATTGCCAATAAAACCTTCACGATACCCTTTTTCAGTGGGTTGAACTATACTACGGCAATCGCATGGAGAATGGCAGCGTCCATTTTTTTTGGCGTCTCAAAGAAACAGTCCCAGTTTTAAATATAATTACGAGACGTAGTTAATATCGACATTTAAACTACCACTAAGAACTATGGGAATTCCCTGTGGTAATTTTATTGTCGACATTGACATAGCTCGGCCTCGTAATAGATATTTTAAACTGGGGCTACATCTTTGAGCGGCTGAGCATCGCTTGCGAGAGTTTGTGATTGGTGCTACTTGCATTCTAATTGTGGAATCAACCTTAGCCGCATAAAATTTTCGATATCAGCTTTGCGGACAGTGTGTAAAAAATAAGAATACGTTATTACTCCTGATTAGTGTTACCAGGTTAAAAAAAATAGAAAAGTGCTACCGCCTCTTTAAAGTTATGCTACTCTAATGCTACAACGAAATATCAGCCTAACTTGCAGTTTTAAATGTGGTCATCAAATTCGCTAGAATCCGTTTCATAAATGATTGTTTAAAGTAGCACTATCACCGACTGAAAATCTGCGGAATCTTTTTTTTTTTGGGGGGGGGGGTGGGCGAGGGGGTGTGGGGTCGGTGGTGTTGCAGCCTAGCAGGCTTTCAATGTATGCACTCATGATATTTTAAATAAGAAAATAAAAATACACCTAAAATTCGTAATTGGCCTGCATTACAAGCAAACCTGTTGCATTAAATACTTTTTTTTTTTTGCTAACCAATTTTCGGATCTAGATACACGCTAGTGTGTCGCGCCAAGTTAGGCAACAAACATCACAACAAACTTCACATCAATTCAATTGTCGAGGTTGTAAACCATTGTAGCGCGACGCCATTGCGTCAGTGTCTTATATCTTGAAGCATAGTTGGGCACATTTCAGGTACTTGGGGGAAAATAATAATGCGGTACAAAAGCTTAAATTGTATTGAAATCGAGATCAATGACCCACCTGACAAAAATTAACTCGTGTTTGAATGCCAGCTATGCTACTTTCAATGCAAAATCTACCCCTCAATAACGTTGAAAATGTGTTACTACCTAGCTAGGTCCGCTCATCCCCATGTTAAATCCCATAGGGTAATTATTCATCGATAACGGGAAGGTTTCCAGCTATGAAATTGGACGAATGGGTGCACTACAATACGAACTGCGTACCTTTTATGGTTTGGAGCCTGGCGGCGTAACAGGGATGACGTGGGAGGGCGCGTAAGTACGGAAATATTGTTATAACCATTGTTAGCATTGTCGGCATCGTCTCTCATTGGACGGCCTAAGTTCCGACAACGAGAACGTGTATACTGACGTACATGCCTAGGCACACACTAGTGTATCACAATAAATATAAACAACGTTGCAAAGAAATTGTATTCACGTCCAATTCACGAAAAATAAACCAAGTGTAAAAACAAAGCAAAATAAACAAAGCCAAAAACTGGTAAGGAGGCCACCAAGTTGAGAGTGGTTCGGCCCTTCAAAGGAGTGATATCAACACACCAAAACTAATTAAATACAACAAATTACAACAAAATTAAAACCAAACCCAAAGCCAATAAAGAGGTGATTAAGTCTGAGAATGGTTCGGCCTATAGGCAAAAAGTAGTAGAAAATTGTTGAAAACCAATTTCTTGTTGACGTGGCACTTTATTACTCATCTGCACGGTAGTGGAGTTAAGTCAATACACAATTAATAAAAAGGAGTGATATGATCAAAAACTAAAACTGGTAAAAGGGGCCGTCAAGTTCCCAATGGATCGACCCTTCAAAGGCGTGATATCAACACACCAAAACATTCGCCAACTTAATCGCACCGAATAATACTTTGGACGTTAAATGAAAACTTAAACATTGCTACCGAAAGTAGCAATGTTCTAGTTTTCATTTAACCTTCGAATTATTAAGCGGTGCGATTAACTTGGCGAATAATTGGAAGTTATTATCGTCTTGGACTAAGCGTCGTTTGAAAGCTGTTAAAAGTCGATTCTGGTGGTATATTGGAACGATAAAATTTGTCAATTTTACCGAAAGAACTGCAAAAATTTATATCTAATCGGTCCCAATAGCCGATCAGAATCGGTTCTGGTACCGATATTATCACCAGAACCATTACCGAATGCAGTTCCTGGGGGGTTTCTGAATCACATCTATGGTGGCTACTCCTTTTCTTGGTTTAAGGACTTGGGCAGCTAACTCTTGGAAAAACATATAGGCAAACCTGCGAGACGTAATGTACTGCCCTCGCCAGGTCTGCTCAACAGCTGGCGCATTAAATTGGTATTGCATGCGTTCAAATTTTCTTCGTAACAGATGCGAACGAACGATTGGTCACCCAGCACTCAGTCCAGTAAACAGGATGTTAGAAATTTTCCGCTGTTACTTTTTTAAAAACTAGATTTTGGTAGTTTGCACTCCGAAGAATTTCTGTGGAACAAAGGCATCAGTTAAATCATGTAAGTCTTTTTCTTCTTTACGTGTTATATTGGTTAATTTATCTTTCGTATAAAGATAATTTTGCCCAGGTCGCTGAACTGTATTCTGCTACAACCTGTTTGACGAGATGTGTTTTTTTTTTGTTAAATCGGCCATGTTGGGGTAAATGGTCTTCCTAGTTTCCAAGTCTGTACAACCGGCTCATCTAATTTACCAAATCTTATCCCCTATACCCCCGCCGTATATAGAAACTATATACACCTCCATCTGAGCGCTAGTGCAATTTGAAACTTTACTGTAGAGTGTCATGTTGCACCAATTAACGCTTGTGTGCAAGGGTAATGTTGCGTGCAGAATGTGCATTTTACGGCTTTTCACGTGTGTGTATCTATGCGTCGCTTGAAGCAAAGCAGAGCTCAGCTAGACGCACAGATACACAACAGTTAAGGATTAGGATTAAAACTGGTCTTTTCACTAACTTGTTGCATACAGCCTTCAGTATTACATGTATGTGTAGGAACAGAGCCCGTGTTGATATATATTATATGTGTTGATACATGTACGGATACGTGTTGTGTTGTTGTGAGTGTGTTATAGTTTGAGCCTTATTGCGCATCTACGAGAATGGATTATGATTTTGTGTATATAGACTTTATCTTTTTTGACGCCCTCCCAGCCGAAGCCATGACGCCAGGAGGAGAGAGGAACAATTTTGCTAGGTATATCCCATAAGAAATTCACAGGTTCTTTTACATGCCACAATCAACATGAGCACGAGACTTCACAGGGCCCTTCTCTTCACGAGTATGCAAGAGTTGGCTGAGGTCGGACTCGAAACCGGGACCTCTGGCACAAGAGACGATCATACTAACCATCAAGCCACTTTCCCCCATATATGTATATAAACTAGCCACATCGTTCGCTTCGCTCGCTCCATTGGTGTCGTGTGTAGTTTTTTTATAGTTTAGTTTCTGCCCAATGCCGTTAATTTCCTGCAGTTAGTAACAGTACCTTGCACAGACCACCGAGAGGCCAAGGGCAATTTTTAATCACCAATTAATTTGTGGTTGTGAAGAGGAAGTAAAATATAGTTGCCCCCTGGTCGGCAAATCACCACAAGGCGCGTACAAAAACACCATTTAATATTCGGATAAAACCATGTTTATTTTCCTTGGTCTCCTACGGCACGATACAAACAAAACAATGAGATATGAGCACTCGAAATCATTCGTACTGCACCCTAAAAGCCTAATACTTAAACAATAAATCATAAAAACGAGCGAACGCAAGTGGTCGTTGTCTGGTGTTCACAGACGCGCCATCCAGACTACAACAAGTTGTGTTCTCTCGTTTTTATGTTTTACTAGCTGAAACTCGTGCTATGCACGGGTGGTGTTTGATGCACCGTTTAAAACATTGGGACGATTAGCTTTCTCATGTGTTTGTTGCGGAAGGCGTGTATCCCGTCTATGTGTTTTTGCGCACATTGGCTAGCAAACGTTGGTTTTCGTCCGCTTCGCTCACTCAATCAGCGCTTCCCGTGATCCGAACTCCATGCACTTACATAATATATGAATGTTTCCACCGGAAATAAAAGGAATGCGCTTTTGTACGCCGGAAGTAAATAAATACGCCTTTGTACAGCAAAGTCTAAATATTTACCCCGCCGGCTGTGTCATTTTTGTTCAATATTTAACCGAGTTTCGCTAATCCTTTAATTTTAATCAACTACAAGGACAGAACCTTTAGCCAGCAGTTTAATATTAAGTTGTATATACGTGAAGCATTGTTTTATCCGTTAAAAGTTACGTTTTCAGTTTGCGCACACTGGCTAACAAATGCTGATTTTCGTTTGCTTCGCTCACTCAATCAACGCCTCCCCTTGACCCAGGCAGATAAATGTGCAAAGAACTAACAATGCAAAGAACTAACAATCGCTCGGGCCTGCGACCCTCGACATTGTTAGTTCTCAGCACTCGGGAATCAGGCGATAACCTATATGTATAGGATATTGTGGGAAGCAAACGAATATGCCCCCCAAAAGGGGAAGGGGATTGACAAGGCTGTCGTTTTGTCGT
>JAHWFP010000050.1:0-15076 GCA_023313725.1 Lithobius niger | reverse complement strand
ATTCATTTCGATTACAATGGAACTGCTCGCCTGTTTTAAAACGGCTTTTAATAAACTTGAATAACTTCCAGGTTTCAAGGTGTAAACTGGAGGAATGAGTGGTAAAAGGCCCTTACACAAATCAGCCTCTTTCAACTGGCTTTCATCTGTCAAATACTTCTCGTATGAAAGAAAAATATTGAACCATTTTTGATACTCGACATCATACTTAAGGAGAGAACAAAAAACTGCAAGCTCTTCTCTCAACAGTCCAAACACAAAACCACTAAATAACCCTTTATTTATAATATAATTTATTTCCAAAGTCTGAATCGTAAGGAAAGCTGCAACTTTCGAGTGGGACTTCACGCTGACCCAGAGAAAGTAGGCAGCAGAAAATTCCAAAAACGACAAGTGAACTGGTTCAAACCATGACGTCCGCTTGCAGCCAACTTTTGAATCATTCTGTTTCAAAATGCCTAATTTAAGAACCTCCTTCGAGCATTGTGAAACTAATTGATGTTCTGCAAATGAGTATTCAAAGCTTTTCAGTGCTTTCACTGAAAGATATCCAAATTGACTAAGCATTTGAACGTGAGAAGGAATGTTAGATACGTCAAAGTTAAAGAAATCACAAGCCGGGTTAGGTGCACCCTGTTTGCAAAACATTCTTTTCAATATAAAGTTAAACAGGGTTTTGTACAACTCAGTGTTTGTTTTTAAAAGACTTATGTCTTCTTCTTCAGCCACAATAACAAGCAACAGCACAAATAATGGACAATTAAACAGGTCATTTACTAACAATTCTTTAAACTCATTTTCTAGCAGTTCTATTGTGGATTCCAACTTCTCTGGAGAATGACTTAGGTATAATTTCAGAAATGCTATTCTGTTTTCACCCGTGAACCCATTAATTAACACCCGGCTATCCACATACTGTACTAAATTTGTTTCAGACCACTTTGGATTTTTCTTCAGAGAAACGCACCCTAAACGGGTTGTCATAATAACAGTTGATCGAGGAAATCTTTTACCCATTATAAGACGAATGACGTCATCGTGTTTATCTTCAGCCAGCTCATCAAATCCATCTAAGATAAACAAAACTTTTGCTTCATTTGCTTTTAGAACCTGTTCTGCTGTGTAATCTTGCAATTCCAGTGTGTCTGTGATTAGGTTCTCAAGTGTATCTTGAAATTCCTGAAGGCGAAGCAGGATTACCGCCTCAAAATGTTGAATGTATTGTTCTCCCTGTGCGTGATCGTAACACAATTTGGCAGCTAGTGTTGATTTGCCGTAACCAGCTGGACCCTCGACCAAAATATGAGTTGGGGGTTTCTCTTCTCTGGGTTGGAATATATCATGGAGTTGAACAGGACTTAATTTTTGGTCGGTTTTCGACTCAATTGTCAGCTCAACAAAACAATCTTTAAAGTTCAATTCCCAATCAAGCCACGGAATTTTAGGTACAGTCATTTTATCGTATTCACACCGTAGCATTTCTTTCAGACATTCCCAGGTTTCTAAAAAAGGCAAAAAGAACAAAATTATTATTACATACAGCATAACAGGCTGTTTTCAAACAACGCTACAAATTTATTTTCTAACAGTTCTGTTGTGATGTCAACTTCTTTGAAGAATGGCTTAGGTATAATTTCATAAATTATATTTTGTTTTCACCTGTGAAGCCTTTATTTCATATCCGGCTATTATTATACCTATTGAATTTGCAAAAAAATCCTTACTTTGAAAGTTTGATCCCTTTTAACGAATTTTATAAATCCGTTTCACACAGTCCATTTCGAAGACATTTAGACTTAAAGTTAGCTCAAATCAAACCCCCTCCTCCCTAAAAAAACAAAACAAAAACAGCCGGAAAGGTCTCATTAAACTTGGCATATTGGTTGCATTTTTCTAACAATCGTGTTCGACCATTTTTTAAAGATATGACGCACGTGTAATGCCAATATGTTCTACAAGGACAGAACTTGAGTATTTAAAAAAAAAAAGCTTAAAGGTATACATTCCTCATGGTTGGCTTTCCTGTATGAAAAGGGATTAAAGGGTTTAACGAGCGCTAGCCACTCCTGGTCATCTGCCCGAAGCCCTAAGGCCCTATGTCTGCAACAGCCAGATTCCCAGGCGGTCACCCACCCAAGTATCAATCCAGCCCAATGCTGCTTAACTTCGGGGATCTGACGAGAACCAGTGTTCCTGTATGGTTCAGTTTTGCAACAATTGCTTCAGATGTGTGTAAATGTTGCAAAAGCATTCATTTTCCTATTTTTCCCCTCGTGAAAAACGGTTTTCCTGCATTCCCTCTAACCTATGTAAAAGTTGCAAAAGCTATTTCATGCAGGATGCTTGACTATAGTGAAAAGGTGTGTCCTTGTAAGTGTATAAATGCGAATGCAAGCCTTAAAAAAACTTAATGCTGTAAGGAACAGATACAGATATACACTATAAGCCATCAACGTCGGGCTAATACTTTCAATAAACAATAAGCTCCAGAATCCCAAAAAAAACAAGTTGGAGCTTCTTTTACACGTATTAGTACGATGCTGATGGCTTACATGTTATTTCTTGTATCTGTTCATTTAGAGCATTAAGTTTTTTAGACTTTCAAAGTAGGAGCTTTTTTTACACATATTAGTGCAACACTAGTGAATTAAATACTATCTTTTTTCTTGCACGTGTTACTTTAGAGCATTAGCTATTGACGGGTACTTCAATGAACACTATTGCCACAACCACCAGTCACCAGTCACCAAATAGTATTGCAATGCATGAAATCGACACCAAGCATGAAACCAACTGGCTAAAAAATGAGTATTTTGCTGAATGCAAACACGAGCAACGAGGCACACCTCCGATCTGTTGAAACGATCGCAATCCAGCCATTTCAAAACGCGGGTGTGGCGCTCATGAATACCCAAGAACCAGCATATCCGCAAGTAGCTCTACTTGTCGCTGCAGATTTGTCTACTCGCCTCAACGCAAAGTGGGATGACTGGCTAACAAGCCCCACTAGGATGCCAAATGATGCATCCAGTGACAAAAGAGACGTGCGAGGATTTCAAAATGTGCGCGTAACAACTTTCTCCTGACTAACAGCATGCGATTTTTGATAGTGAACTCAAGTAGTGTATTGAGTGGCCCGAAGAAGGTGACAAACCCATAAGCAGATAAACTTAAATAAATACAAATGCAAACCTATTTACGTTGCCTTTTGGACCTCAGTCTTTAGTTTCAAAGGTCGTGGGTTCAATTCTCCACTCCGGCAGTCCGACTTTTAAGTCCAAAAGGCAACGTAAATAGATTTGCTTCTGTATTTATTTAACTCTTGTTGAGTGGTCAGCTTTCCGTTCTGAGTAGCTAAACTAGTGATATCAGCAAAAATTTGCTCGCTCTGCAACTTCCACTGTGAATTTGTGCTGCAATTTTGGTTTTACGTATCAGTCTTCATAATGAATGTAAGTAAAAAAAAACCTATCATTACTGTTGATTGTGTGGCTTACAGTTAAATGCTTTTTGTTAATGTTTCGAATCTAGCAGACACTTTGCAATAATTATAAATACTAAGAAAATTAGTAGAGGCGCCACGCTTGTCAACCAACGACAGATAACATGACGTTTTATGTTTTGCCTTCGGCGATGGCGTACATCTTTATGATGGGAGGTGGAAAGAGACTATTATAACGAAACAGAAACTAAACGTAGCAGCAAATGAAAGCCTGTTAAAATAATTATAAATATGATAAGTAGCTTAAGTCTGCTTGAAAAAAAAAAAGGCAAAATGTGAAAAAGCCAGCAAAGAGCTTCAAACCAAAACACAAAAAGCAAAAAACTTTGCCGAATGAAGATGGCACCCAGATTTTTAAGACCATTAACTTGAATGGTAAAACCATTAAAATGAACGTATATATAAATTTAAAACAAATTCTTCTTCGCTCCACCTACAATAGGCCCAAAGCCTGTTTCCTAGGAAGGTAACTCATCTAATGAATTTTAATGGTCGTAATTATTTTTTCTTTTAGGGAGCCGAACCCAAACCAGGTTATCTGCCTCACTACACAGAGTAGTCGAAGATATGGACAATTTAACTGACAAAATCCAAGTGGAAAACTCAGGATCTTTCATATGCCACAGTCGACACAAGCACAAGACACTACAGGGTCGTTGTCATCACGAAAATGCCACGAAAAATGGGGTGCGAAGGCGAGGATCGAACGTATACCTCCCGGATAGAAGATGGTCGTGCAACCCTTCAGTCCACCTAATCATTTGTTATGTTCTTTAACAACAAAAGTACACACATCACAGAGGGTGAAATTTGTTGAAAAAAATCATCCTAAAAATATGTTTATTTCTCATAGTTAAGGGGCTTGTCACCTTCTTTTAGGTTAATGGGAACAATCTGTGCGACAACAATCTCAACCACTGTTTATCATGTTTGAATAAATCATACCAACCAAAGAAAAACTGCAAGCCCGCCATCTTTAGTCGGTGAGTTATCAGAAAAACTGCCTCGTAAAACCGATGAGTCTGATTCATCACACCGACGGATTTAATCATGCTTTTACAAACAACTACGATGAGCTAGAGTGGTAGCATTAATTGTCTGGAAGTTAATGTAATCTCGTGGGCTCCTTCATGAAGCTAATGTGTGTGAGGTGCCAGTAGTTTCATTTGAATTTCTAGAAAATGAAATCTGGTGGTGGATGATGTCTATATTCCCTGCAAGAGGGGCGCCACATTCGAAAATCCAAGATGGCCACCATAGTACCGTCTTGACCTTCTTGCGGAATAAAGGAATTCCAGTGGATTTTATGAGCTACAAGGCTACTGGGAATCTTGTAGGAAATAAAATTACCTGTCCAATGGTAGATAACGCATCTATGGTACGTGAAACTTTAAAATTCATGAATGTGGACCCCATTTATGCTGAGCAGTGATTCTTTCCTCACTCATAAACTTCACGGTGCAACCAAATCCAGACAAGTAACGCACAGTAACTTGAGGTATCATGGGGTATCTACATGTAAGGGTGGCCATCTGAATTTTAAACCTTAACAAGCCATAGATAATTATATACCATCAGAAAGTAATTTTATTTCCTACAGGTTTCCTAATAGGCAACAGGTTCGTAAACTGCACTGGTAAACCATTATTCAGCCAAAAAGGATGAGATGGTAATTTGGTGGCCATCTTGGATTGTAAAGTTTACTTAACATGGATGTGTTGTATACCATCAAAAAGTTAATTTTTATTGGCTACAGGTTTCCTAATAGCCAACAAGTTCATAAACTGTACTGGGAAACCATCATTGCACTAAAAAGTACTTGAAATAGTATTGTGTGGGCCAGCTTGGATTTTGTGATTATTATCTACAGTCAGAAAGGTAATTTTATTTCCTACACATCTTTTAATAGCTAATTAGGTCATTACACGCACAGGGAAGCCATTATTTGGTAAACATGTTTGAGATAGTACTACGGTGGCCATCTCAGATTTTCGAACGTGGGAAGCTACACAAGCACCACCGAATTTAATATCCTGCACATTCATATGAAGTCAATGGCAGTAACACCTCTCGCATACTAATTACTTCATGAAGGTGCCCATATCACCATCAGTTTGGATATCTGCTTTCAGACTAGCTGTTTGGTGAGTTTCTGAAAGGGCTGAATTACTTAATGAAAACAATGATTTAAAGTAAGACGTTTTCAAGAAATTTGGACTCAACTGATTGTAGAATAGAACATACCTGTCAAGTCAGAACGAGTATCTTTAGCAGAATGGTGCTGTTCAACACACAGATGTTCAACTTGCACAACTCCAGCAACAATACCTGGATTGCCAGTGGACGTGACTGAAACATCGCCTCCGACATTGCGTGAAGAAAAGAAAATGAATTATGAGGTTATACAGTACCTATAATTTAGCAACTTAAGAAGTATGCCACGCCATACATTAGTTTGTGCTTGCACGTTGGGATGTCGTTAATTTTATGCTTTTTAAGGTTCTATTTCGACAACTCAAGACGCACAATTCAAGCTAAATATATCATGGTCTCTGTATCCATGTATTTTAAGAAATTTCCAGTTACGTACAAAAATAAAACAGTAACAACACAAATTTGTAATAGTTTATTCTTTGATATTCACAAGCAAGTAACTCAATGCCCTTTTTGTGTTTTTACGTGTTACGTTAAAAGCCAACAGTGAAAACGATTACTTTGAAAAACTTAGCTAAAAGAAATTAGGAACAAGTTTTTCAGCGTGCATTTTTCAAAATATTTTAACTCAGAAAACATTTTCCAATTATGTGTATCAGACGTAAATAAAACAATAGTGACACGTTTCTTGCTAAACAAATACAAAGGGATTGGAAACAAACAAATAAATTCAAGGGAATACACTCCGCACAAAGAGTGTCACTACCTGTTGCATGATTATCCTTAATAACTCCTTCCTCGGCTCTGCTTCAAGAGATAAACATCAATAGCCTTTTTGACTTAGTGGAGTCCGCCACATTAAGTTACCGCTGTTACTTCTTCACGTCTGCAGTGCAGAATCCTACACTGGTGTCAGTTTTATGCTCCAGAACACGTACTACTAGTTTCACAGAATTTGCATACTTGGCAGTTTTAGTACTTCTGCTGGCAGAACGGATTCCACTTTGAAACGTCCTCGTTCGCCAAATGTTCTGCTAGCTTATTCATCACAGCAGGACAGCAGCGTTATATACTTTACTGTGTTGATATTTGCCTTGTGGGCAGTATTTTAACTGTACTCAGGACCAGTGTGTAGACTGCATTAGGTACATTGAACGTCGTGTGAATTTAGCAAACCAGTTAAGAAACGTGGGAAGCCAACTGGGTACGGTACACATCTGGCGGTGCTTCAATCCATCAGCAGTACTAATGACATTGCCTGGCCGTCACTTCCCGAAGCCATCCTTGACCGAATTTACTAGCCTTTTTTTTGTAGCATGCAGTGCAGTGTTGGTATTAGGGAATGCCACTTCTCTGCACAATACCACTACTTTGTACATTGCCACTATCCAGCACAATGCCACTACTCTTCACAATAACACTATGCACAATGCCAGCACTCCACAGCATGCCACTATCTTACACAATGTCCTTTAATTTTCCCCCAGTGTCACGTGGATCGTTGTATTGGAAGTTTAATGTTTATTTTTTAGACGACAAGGACGATTTCGCACTCGTCTGTGCATTTTGGGCAAACTGCGTCTCTTTGGAAGACTTGGTTAAAGACGTGCGTGTGTGGTAGAGTGTAACCAGGTCAGAGATTTGCGAGGTTACATGTTGCTATTCCATAACTCAGTTCCGTTTGTTACATTCAGAACGGTTGACACTTATTAGTGTATCAACCATCTTCAAAGAATGCAGCAGCGTGCCCGGTGCATCTCAGGCCAGTGTGGTGCTGCTCCGGAGGCGAGCCAGGGGGTCCCTTGTGGCGGTCAAGGTTCCACGCTCCAAATGAAGTGGATGCCAGCTCACTATTTTTCTATCATTAAATGCTGAGCAGGACGGTGTGGAGTGCTACTCTTTCGAAGGTGCGTTGCCCAAATGGCTCAGTGACGTCCGAATTGACCAAAGTCACTGTGTTGCATGTCAATCTACTTCTCCAATTTATTTACGGACAAACCAGCTGTTTCCTGTGACTTCCTGGAGAACATGCCAGGTGCACCTGTTTTGTTACCAGAGGAGGCTCTGAATGTATGAAGACCCTCTGTGTTCACCTGATCTGAGGTCGCACTTTTTGATCTTACCTTAGGCATCTATAGCCTGCCTTCCGATTTGATTGGCATGGTGATTTTTAGACTTTACACATGTAGCTTGCCATCCCAGTCCACGTGGCATGCTATCCTGGTGCTCCTGCTAAAGGATGGCGACCCCTTAGAACTGAAGAAGAGCCCCCCCCCCCCCATTTCCTTCTTTGCGTCACTCTCGCTAAAAGTGCTATCCAACCAATTGTGCTAGGTAGTGTCCAGTGTCGTATTTCCCTTCAAATGTACTGCTGTACCTGGTCGCACAGTTCAGGAAATATCCTTGGTCCACGACACCCTACAGTTCACTAATTTGTTTGGCATACAACTAGCTGCTCTCCAACTCTACTGGTCAGTTGCACTTTCTGTACACTTTTATCCGTGTGAGCCGTATGTTTATTGGATATCGACCGCCTCCTCCGGTACTTGTGAGTAGGCCTCGACTGGTCGAAATGCGCGTGGACAATGCGTCTTCTCCAAAGTTAGTGTCTTGCTATGCTAAAAACCTCACTACTTTTCTGATTGAGGACAGGAGATTTGATGTTGTTCAGGAGTGCTTGTGGATTTATTGCAGCACATCAAATGTACGGGTGAATTACATCAATCAAGCGGGTTGTTGACTGAAGTGTGGGCGACCAGGATCGATGTGCCACTGGTATCCTCTAGAACGTCTAAGGGGCTCAGTTTCCAAGAGATCATTTTGGGCCCAGGAATTCAAGAGAGGAATTTGGAGGCACTCTTTGATCGGTTCACTTTGGCGTGTCTTAGACATGCTCTCTGGGCTGTCTGGGGCATAGCGGGCCTTCGGTAGTTTTCCCCTGCTTTTCGCAACGGCTGTCCCTGAATTTAAAGGTAATTCAGGGTGAAATACTACAACTGTTTCCCCCCACTTTCGTTGTCACAGTCCATCAGTAAGTTCCCCATTCTCTGGCCTTGCATTTTCAGTCGCAGTTCAAATGTCAGTCATGCTCTAATTGTCTCTCAAGGGGGCACAGATAGAGAACAGATACTTCTGCGTCTCCAATGTGGGCCAGGGAAGCCAAAGTTCATTTTGGCATGCAGTGCTCCCCATAACAGAGGTCCCAACAATCATTCCCAGAGCTGAGTGCTACAGATCTACAGACTGTAGTGGGATGGAGATCTATGATTGAGACTTTTACATGGGCATCTTTGCTCCTATTCTTTTCCACCCTGTGGGCTGTGCCCAGTCCCAGTGCCATCGTCACTCCATGCTCTAGGCTCCATTGCACATTTTTTTCTGAATTGTAGGCTTTTTCTCCCCACCAACACGTTCTACGTGTACTAGAGGTGCCTGTATGGTGGTGAAGTTCTGACCCGGCAAAGTGCTATGTTTGGCTTCTAATGTGTTCTTACGTTGCCAACTTCCTTCTTGGCCTGGCATGTAGTGTCTTCCACCAGGATTTCGTGTCCATGGCAATAGTGTCCCACCGGGCAAGCCTCTCTTGACTGGTTCCGGCTGGTGCTAGGCCATTGGCTTACAATTGAGTTCGAGTAGAATGCATGGTGGTTCGACAGTTGTAGTTATTCAGCTTCCTCTAACGACTACTTACCAGCCCTGTGCCAACCCTCTGAACTGCTTTTTGTTTTGTTATCTTGCAGATTTCCTGTAATTCTTCACTGACTAATAAAATTTGCTCTCAGATGTCAAATATTTTAGCTAAAATTTGAAAATTTCGATTGTCAAACAGATCTTAACCAATACCTACCATGTAATTGCCTATCCATTACCGTTCAAAACTGTCTGTTGACGATATACCTGAAACAGAACCAAAAAAGTGAATACTAATCAATTAATGGGTTCAGCAAATAACTCGAAAATTAAAACGGATTTTGGAGAAGAATTCTAGGCTACATGTTTCGTTATTCTTGATAATTTAAGTTCTTCCTAAAGCAAAATGTTGGATAAACAATATCCCATAACCGAAATGGGCATCCATTAGCGGATAGAAAAATGCTTAAAACAAATAGAACTGCTAATAAGAAAAAAAAAAAGAAGTGCATCGAAATAATAGAATCTCACAAGTATCTCTATATGCTACATTTTTAATGCATGGTGGTGATGTAACACCATAGAACACAACACTATAGTGTCCGCGGCCTATCTTGAGTTCGCTGCAGAAGGAACACAGATAATTGATTGTACGTTTTTGGTAGCAGAGTGCCTTGCTGATATCCAAGATGGTTACAAAAAAATATGGCGGCCGTCGATTAAAGACGTAGCCACCCATAAAATACTTGCAGGACTCAAGATACGCTGCGCACACAATAAAGCTATTTAAAGCAAGGTGGAAAGTAAGCCAAAAAGCGAAAATCATACAATAGAAATAGTGCAATACAGTAAGACCCCTTTATGCCCTTACGTTTCGTAGGAGTGGCACGACTCGGATTCGAAATGGCAACCCAATCCTTTCCCAGATCACTGATATAGCACCTTTATGCTATGGGACCGGTTTGGGGGGGGGGGTGTCCATAGTTATTTCAGTGATCTAGGGGATGATTGGGCTGCCAGTTCGAATCCGGGTCATGCCAAACCAAGGAAACATAAGTGCATATTTATTATTTTGCGGAAGATACGCTGAGACGGCCGTGTATGTTCAGAGACGGCTGTTTAGTGAGGGGGTCTTTGATCTGCAGGAGGCAGGTGAAAGCTACAGGTCTATGGCTTGATGTCTGTCGGAAGCTATTGAAATTTCCAGAGGCAAGCGGGACATTTGAATGCATTGTGTTGGTTGGGGGCAGTCGTCAAGGCAGAAGGCTGTGGGACACTGCCATTCAGGTGTATATAATTAGCAGTAATATATCACACATAAAAATGGCAAAAAAGACCGCGAAGTTTAATGGTTCAACCCTTTAAAGGAATAATATCAACAAACCAAAACATTCGCCAAGTTAATCCAAGTTAATAGATTAAAGATTAATTTTTTTTAAACCACTTGAAAGCAGCACCGTTTGAGGATTTCCTTTAACAATGAAGTACTAGTAAAGAACAACAATAACTGGCATCGTAGTTAGTAGACAGCATGGCTGGTAACCAGTTAGTCCTGGGTTCGACTCCCAGTCGGAGAAGTTCCCTTTTGATGAAAAAATTAATTTGCAGGTGAAGTGATTTTACAGGTTTGATTTGCAGGTTTGATGATTGCTCCATGATGAAGCACGCACCTACAATTGTCATACACACAAAAATAATTTAATTTTCAGCATTAATTTCATGTCTTGATCACAATTCTAAAAGGTAAAATACTAAAAAAAAAACACTAAAGAACACAGACAGCCATAGTTGCCGGTGTGATTAGGTCGCCATCTTGGAGTTCTGGCTGTCTGTGTTTTTTAGTGTTTTTTAGTATCTTACCTTTTAGAATTGTGATCAAGGCATGAAATTAATGCTGAAAATTAATGCAGAAATTAATGCTGAAATTAATGCTGAAAATTGTGGGGCCTTGCGTCATCAGGGAGCAATCATCAAATCAGTTCCCTTTTCTTTCTTTCTCAAATGAATGTATTCTGCGTTCTCACAAGTCCGTTATCCCAGTCCTTTATGACCTTTATTCCTCTTACCCTTTTTCTTTCCATTTATTTATTGTTTTCTTTTTAATTGTTCGTTATTTCTAGCGTTTAGGCCGAAGCAATTTGCTTTTTGTGTCTCTGACCGCAAAAAAAAGTATATACTGCTGTTAAGTTTGGCGAAAGCCTGAAGCCTTGATTTGGCCTGAGCCTGGCCAGTCATTGGGTTACCCTAGTAACGTGTTCTTTAGTCACGGGAGTTGTCCTTTCTTTCTTTTTCAGATTACCGTACCGTATTTTTTTCTAAAGTTCAGTCTTTTATGCTTAGTCTTTTCTTCATTTACCAGTTACTTTGGGATTTATTTAATGTTTATTAAAGCGAACCGAGACGAAAGCACTAAAGATTTAGTGAAATCTGCCCACGCCCAAAAAAAATTTGGGAGGGGGGGGGGAGATTTTGACCTCACACAGCTTTCTACGTCACATAGTAAACAGGAAAAAAAAATTAGGCTTCGCCCAAAATACGTCGATTTGGGAACGTGATTGTAATATAATCTCAGACCAAATATCCAATCCGTTTTTTCGTTCTAATGCAACGTCAAATCTTCCGTCACTCTTCAAGCTATTTTGGTAACTTTTTTAGTTGTGTAAATCCCTATTTTTCTTTTCACAGATATTTATGGCCAACAGGGAAATTGGATTGCGCGTAATCTTGCTATTAAATAAAAGTAACAAGCTAAAAAGAATGAAGCAGACAGTTTGCATTAAAGACTGGCCTTGTGAGAAAACAAAATATGCCAAAATTAGAGAATGAAAAAAAAAATACAACTGCCCTCACTGGCACTCAAACCCACGACTTCTTCCTACTCGGCTAGTCATTTTACCAACTGCACTACTAGGGCGGATCCTGGCGACAAGCTCAAGCCAATATTAGAAGGACTTTAACTTTCCCCAATCAAGAAGAAGAAAAAAACAAGAATTTTGTTGTCACTCTAAGATAGCGTTCAAATTGTCCTGGTCCTTGTTAATTCCTACATTTTAAGCTATAAAACTTGAAAATCAGTTTATTGGTTTTCAAACTCCAAAAAACGGGAAAGAGTCCCAAACAACAACAAAAAGAAATAATGATAACTTTAATGATTCTTTCCTTAAATTTGATTTCGCTTTAATATTCTCCGGTTCATTTTTTAACTGAAAGTAGTATTTAATCATTAGAGATAAAAAAAAAATTATTGATATTGAAAATTCTATTTGATTTTCTTATTTCAGCAGTTTATTTATTCCCTTATTAAATGGAATTTTTAATACTTTATTTTGTACTTTCGCAGTTTCAAAAGTTGTGATTTTGCCGCGTTTCCATAAATTTCTAGTCCATATCTTAATACCGATTCAATCCACGCTTATCAATATACCAGCCTTTTATTCTTGTTATTTATGGAATTTCTTATAAAACACAATTTTGTCATCATTTGTTTAATTGTATTTATAACCATATTTATATGCGCTTCATGTTTCCATTTGGCATCAGTCATCATTCCAAGATATTTAGTCAAAAACGTTTTTTTTTTAATACGACGCTTTTTTCCTTGTATTGGTTTCCATAATTTTATAGAAAATTTCTGAACAGTCTTTTTTTTTTTTCCTTTTAGGTTTTATATCCATGTGAACCATTTTTTACACTTGATTATTCCAGCACCATTCCTGATTTTTTTTCAAAATCCTTTTTGTAAGTAAACGTTAGAACGACGTTAAAACGAAATTTTATTATACGAAAGTCTAAGCCTCAAGCTTTTCAACATTTTTTCCCCGTCTGCTAAAATATGACAAAATTTGGCATGGATAATGATTTTAGGATTAACTGCACTGCAGTATTTTTATTTAAAAAATATTTTCTCCTTAATTCAGTGTAAGTCAGCGACAATAACGTCATATTGGCTGCGGACCTAGCATCTGGACCAGGTCGGTAGCGACGATGCAAGGGACACTGGATGCGACTTTAGTCATGCTGATGCTGTGAGAACGGGTTAATTAGGCCTACAAATTCCCATTTTTTTTTCGCTGGCAGCTACTACAATAATCTTATCTTTTACGATTTACTATGTTTCGCAGCGTAAGGGGTTCGACATTTAACTAACAGTTGTTGCTCAACCGGGTTCTGGGTAGATTTACTTACGTGTGCATCTATACACGAAACAACAAACAAATTGGTGAATAATAAAGTTTACGCTGTTCTGTCCCATACCTTACGCGAAACATGTATTACGCAAAGGATATCGGAATGGAAAAGCTCCAATTGCTGAATATTGCAGTAGTTGCCAACAAACCAAAAAACTGCGCATTGTTAGACTTAAGAAATCAGTTTTCACAACACTGGCTTGACCGAAAGGCGCTGTTGCTTTTATCTTCGTGTGCACCTTGTAGCTATCTCAACGATGGCTCCTGATGCCAGCTCCGCAGTGAATATGGCGGCATTGCTCCATAATAATGTCGAAGGTAGACCAAATTGAAATGGTAGACGTTAAGTATTTTAAATCTAAATTTAGAATCAAAGGGCATTCAAGCAAGCCTAATCAGTATTATTTAAGCAATGACTTTAAAACGATGATGCTTGTAGGCTTCCTTGTGCTGTTCGTTAATAGTGTTGACCCTTCCAGCAACAAACCTACACAAGAAAAATAACGGTTTCACAATGAGTTTCTATAGTTTGAAATTTTTCACGAAATATTTCATAAATATTTCAAAGGCTAATGATGCCAATAGAGAAAATCCAAGATATTGCAAAATACACTAATGGGAGAAAGAAAAAACAAAGGCACTGACTGTGCCTTCTCTTTTTCTCGCATTAGGTTATTGAATTTTCACAAGGCCAATCTTTAATGCTCACTGCATGCTTCGTTGTTCCTCCCACTGTCAGCAGCAACAAGTAGTAGTGGTGAAGCTGACGACAGTTACACCGTTAAAATTACTACGTAAGCCTATTGAGAAATTACGAAATACATATACACAAAATCCTTCTTTGTGTAACCTTATCATGCAGCATGGGGACCCGGTTAGGCCGCTAAAAACGGCCTTAATTAAGAACGCTACAAATTAATAAACTGATTCTCAGGAGAGGTTATAAACAAATCGATGTAAGCGGGCAGTGTTTTTTTTTTTTTTGCTACTTTTAATCGTGATTTTCAGATGTGGGGATGGCTTTTTTTTCTTACCAAAGACAAAATCCGTAGCTTAGATTTTGTTGTGCAGTACTATATCTACGTTTTAATGCCAGAATCAGCGTGGAAAAGTTGCACATTTGATAAAAGCCATTCTTTGGATCCATGTTTTAGTCTTCTGTATAGCCGTCCCGGCTGAGGAGACTAATGCAACGACTTTGTCCGTCCGACGCCTTTTTCAACTTCGCAACGGTACCAGATATTGACGACCACGGTTTAAAACGTTAGAATAGAAGTTGTCGGCCAGTAAGCTATACAGCTTTTGAAAGGCCTAGCGGCAGATGTTAAGTGGAAGGAACCACCATCGTAAACAGTTGTTTTTTGCCGCAGGAGGGACGAAACCCTCGTACAACGGGCGGGAAACAACCGGAGAAAAACCCGTACATATACACTTCCCGTCCCAGGATCGAACCCGGGACTGTAGGAAGCCAGAGATGTACAGCTGGGACCAGGACGCCTATCGAATCTGACGCCCCAGTGCTCGCAGCTACCCGTGCACCGTGCGCTGCGCAAGCCCCCCCCCCCCTCCCACCCTCCAGGTGTTTGGTCTTTGGTTTTAAATT
>JAHWFP010000040.1:0-16896 GCA_023313725.1 Lithobius niger | reverse complement strand
ATATTCCCGCAAGGTTGTGCCCGGCTGGAATGGTTGCGTTAAGGAAGTGTACGAAAGTTCCCAAGCTGCGTTTCGTGTCTGGAAACAGAACGGCCGTCACAGGCACGGCATGGTCTACGAGAACATGGTTGCCAAAAGGAAGGCGTTCAAGACTGCTCTGCGTTGCTGCAAACGGAGGGAGACCGAGCATCGCAATAATGCCCTTGTGAACAACGCGTTGCAGAATGATTGGCGTGGCTTCTGGTCTGTCATCAATAAGAAAAAGAGGCAGGATTCTGTGACCACAGTTGTTGACGACGTTTCGGGGAGTCAGAATATTGCCAATCTGTGGGCACACAAGTTTCGTAGTTTACTCAACAGTGAGACTAAGTCGACGCAACGTGATCCTGTCCTTCAGGAGGTAGAAGACGGTGGGACCTTCAACACCTTCACTGTGAAGGAAGTGGGTGAAGCATGTCAGAATTTTGGTCTGGGGAAGTCTTGTGGGTCAGATGGGCTTAAGCGAGAGCACATTAGGTATGCCTGGGGTGGTGTCCACGAGCTGCTAGGTAGAGGGTTTAGTGCTTGTGTTGAGCACTCGTGGCTGCCCAAGGTGGTTATGAATGTCATCATCCATCCTGTTCCTAAAAACAGGAATGGAAACTTGACTGACAGCAACAACTACAGGCCCATTGCACTGGCAAGCATTCTCTCCCTGGTTCTGGAGAAACTCCTCATGATTAGACTTGAACGGTTCTTGATGACTTATGATAACCAGTTTGGCTTCAAACGTAAGCACAGCACCGAACAGGCTATTCATGTGCTTAAGGAGACCATCCGTCATTATCGTTCTCAAGATAGTCCTGTTTTTGTGTGTCTCTTGGACGCTAGCAAGGCATATGACCGGGTTAATTGGTGGGTCCTGTTTGGTAAGCTGCTGGACAGGGGGGTTCCGAAGTGGGCCATTCGACTGCTGGCAAAGTGGTACGCTGGACAAGAGATGTCCGTTCGTTGGAATGGTTGTGTTTCTGTGGGGTTTCATGTTTGCAATGGCGTTAGACAAGGTAGTATCCTTTCACCTGCTTTGTTCGGAGTGTACATGGATTCATTTAGTCAGTCTCTTGCTGAGAAAGGCATTGGTTGCCACGTGGGGGGCATCTGTGTGAACAATATTTGTTATGCCGATGATCTCGCTATTCTGTGCCCCTCCGCCAAGTCCCTTCAAACGTTACTGAATACTTGTGTATTCGTTGCAGTTCAGCTGGATTTGTGTTTTAACCCTGAGAAATCGGTTTGCCTGGTGGTTGTTCCCAAAGGTCGTGGATGGAAGAACTTTACACCACCAAAGATCTTCCTTGCTGGCAAGCTAGTGAAATTTGTTCAGAGTGCTAGGTATCTGGGGCACATTATCAGTGAGGACCTACGTGACGACGCAGACATTCGCCGGCAGTGTCGTGCATTGTGCATTGCTGGGAACACACTTGCAGCTAAATTTGGCACTTGTGACAGATTTGTTAAGAACCGCCTGCTGAAAGCTTACTGTGCCAGCCTGTACACGTGCAGCTTGTGGATTGACTACAGAAAAGCCAGCATGAACAAGCTTCGTGTTTGCTACAATAATGCCGTGAGACGGGTCCACTGTCGGCCAGCATGGTCAAGCGCCAGTCAACTGCTGGTGGAGAACAATCTTTTGTCGGCTACTGCTATCAGGAGGAAGGCAGTTTGGGGCTTCCGCTCAGGGGTGCTGGCGTCCACCAACACTCTTGTACACACGATTACCCACTTTGCTAGTCAAAGAGGGAGTACCATGAATGTGTGGCATTCCGTGTTGTATGGGGACACAATGTAGTTGACGACAAACATCGTTTTGTTTTATTTTTTTTGGCTAGCTTTGGCTGGGTTTGCAATTGCCTGATTATTTGTATGGCTTAGGCCAGTTAAACCTACATTAATTGATTTATGTATGGATCATTTTGTGGTCCGATTGTGAAATAAATAATAATAATAATAATAATAATACTACTGGAAATTCCCAAAACAAAACAAAAAAATCACTTTTCAGTTTTCCAGAAGCCAGATAAGACACTGTAGTATCAGAAATTGCTTCAGCTTCAGGGGCTTACTGGAGGAGCTTTCCGGCACTCCCCCAGACCCCCAAGTTGATTTGGTTTTGCCGTATCACTTTTAATTTGCATCTACGGCCCTGAAAAGGTTTTTTTCTTACATAATTTCTGGTGACGGTGGCCTCATAATAAAACACCACATGCATATTTTTTGTTGCTTGGAGAATATCCAGTTAAAAATCGGTTCACCAAATACTCGAACTTGGCTCGATACTCGATTCTTCTGTTGCAAACTCGGCTCGGCTCGACTCGAATTAAAATTATTCTACTCGCACACCCTTAGTGGTAGGTAATCACTCACTAACTGTAGCAAAATTTGGTAAATGCCGGAAAATACCTCGCAGTTTAAAAAAAAAAAACAGTACAAAATTTACCACAAAAAGACTTTGTTCAAACGTAAATCCAAAAATTTTAATGATAAACAAGCCAGTATAATTGATAACTAGCCACTGGAACGAAATTCTTAGAGCAGTTATCACCGATGCAATGTTCAGGTTTGTGCTGCGCCAAACATTGCTGTTGTTCGAGGTTGCCATTCAAGACAGCAGGCGATTATCACCAACCGCGTACGTGGTGCTTATTTATGTTAACAAGTTGGCTGCAGTCATGTTGTGTGTTTTGATACTCCGTTGACAGTGGGACACAGGTGTTGAATTCAACCACTAAATCCATCTCCGCAAAATTGCACCTTCATCGCAACCAAACGCACTGCAAAATCAGGTCAAGTATTATCGCGGAAAGTATCCTTAGTATTAAATTAATTTTTGGAGCTGCTCCTTCATTCGGGACTTTGGTTGTAGCAATTTGTTACATGGTTAAATCAAAATTAAATTGCTTCGAAATAAAATTATACTGCCATTAGTCCATAAGAAAGCGGCCTTTGAATCTTTTTATATGGTGTTTAGGGCTTATTTTGCTAAACTAGTACAAGTGTACTAAGAATATCATATGCTAAATGCTCAATCAATTTTTTCTGGGTTGCTGAACATTTATCATATTACGTATGGATTTCTTGCAGCATTTTCCATTAGAGTACGATCAAGAAAGTATATTAGCAACAACGATGAAGCAATTTGCTGACACACTATACGAGGTGAGTTTTAATGGGTGTTGGTCTTGCATCATCCACCATGTGTGAAATGAGATAGATTCCTGAAAGGTTTGGCCAAACTTGAAGAGCAGAATTACCAATTTACAAGATGAAATCTTAGAGGGCAATTCCACCCATTTTGACATGCATGTTTTACTTTTGGGTCACGTACACAATAACTAAACACATGAATTGTGGTAGGAATACGTTCCAGCAAAACAGTGGCGGCCTCCGTGTCGTGGTTTGGTGATGCAGTAATTAAATTGTTGTATCGGACGTATGTAACGTATTCCAACCGCTATTCTTGTGTTTAGTTATTGTGTAAGTGACCCAAAAGTAAAACATGCATGTCAAAATGGATGTAATTGCCCTTTAATACGCATGGATAGTCCTTGAAACAAATAAAGAAATGTATGGTTTTCTGGAAAATAACCCCACTCTTTTATTTTCAGTTCCCGCTGTCAGAAATGTGTAAGCTGTTGCATTACAAACACCTTATTTTTATAGTAGCTCTTAACCCATGTGTGTGCCTCATATTTTTACAGAGCAACACTTCTTAAAGCTTAAAACATTTTGCATAAAATATTTCTTCCAAAAAATGTGTTCATGATCGTTTTTCATTTATATAATCAGTCTAAACAATGGTCTCCACGTTCTAGAAATTTGTCAGTTTTCCCCAATTATTTTCCTACATCATGATGAAAGGTGATTGGGGGGGTGGAGAAATTTGCATTTGTGACATTGTTTGGGAGTGGGGCAGAAGTTTTAAACAATGTGGCAAAGTGGGAAGGTTGGATTTTATTTAATGACCAAAGTGCCAGCAGGAAGCAGAGGAGTTTTAATGCTCGGAGCGAGTGTATCACCACTTCTTGTATTGAAACTGAGAGTTGACCCCTGGTGAAAAGGGAGTCGATTCTTGTATTGAAGGAGTTAGGGGACGTTATTTATGGTCAATGCTTTGTCATGTCAGAGTTCTCAGTAACATATACACCAGAACCTCGATTTTTCGAACCAGTTAGGACCAAGGGGTATTCGGTAAGACTTGCCGATACTAACATGGGCATCCGTATCAGCACTGATACTAGTGGTATCTGTACCGAATCGTACTCGGCTAGCTGTTCTGTTAAAAAAAATTCAGTATTTTTTGCGATAATTTTACAAAAATTTGGCCGTTTTTGATGTTCCAGTGCACCATTCGAACTGTTTTTTCATAAGCTTTCTGATGATGCTAACTTCAAATCGATAACTTCAGTCATTCTCAGGTTATTTAGTAAAAAAAACCATCTTCAGGTTCCAAAAAACACATGTTATTGCTAGAAGCTTGCTCGTAGAGCTTGACATTGGGAATTTGTCGTCAAATTTTATTTTGAATATTTCTTTCATATTCAGAAATTTAGTTGCTTCATAAAGTATTTTATTAAGCATGAATATGAAAGAAAAATTCAAAATGAAATTCGAAAACTATGAAAGCAACAACACCTTTATTGGAAGAATTGCTTTTAAGGCTTTGGTATCGCATCAGATCGGTGAAAGTTGATATCAGCCGAGCCTTTATAGTATTCGGTTAATCGAATATGCATACAAATACAAAGTAATTACACTTTAACTTTATTGGAATATGTGTTCGGGAACTGTACTATAACCTGTAGTAGGATTACCACAAGATGCATCCACAAACTGACATAGAACAAGCTCGATTTCTCTTTGATCTCTAAAAGGCTGTCAAATATGTGAAATTTTCTCGAGATGGCCATTTAGATAACCGAGGTGTTTAGACAAATAAGGCTCTATCATATTAAAAAACGAATTACAACATTTGTAAGTTTTGTCTGTTGTACATTTTCAATACTGATCAAAACTGTTCTGCTTAAATGCTTGATGATACTAACCAAACCCTTTGAGAAAATGGGTAGTGAATGTTTAGTATCTTTTCAAGGCAAATTTTTGGTTATAAACACAGGTAAGACATCTGCTAATACTGTCACTTTCTTAAGACTCAGCAAAACACTCGATTCAGTCCACTAAATTTAACAACCCATGATTAGACTGCAATAGAAGACTCCGTTACTCTTCATCATCACTTTGAACTTGGGAAAACATTATGATGGAATTAAGTACGCTGTATGTTCAAACGCTTCACAAACACCGAGTTTGGCAAATTTTCGACGAACAGATAATGGAAAATACTCGCGTTTGTCTTGTTCCGGCCTTTTTCAGCTGTCAGTTCTTCTTTACCTACATCATCATCACAACTGCTGTCGTCTGCTTCAAGATCCGAATTTGAAAACACCGTCCAAATTTGAAACCAGCTTAAAAAGGACGGAAGAAGACGAATGCGAGTTTCCATTATCTTTTTCATAGAAAATTTGCCAAACTCGGTGTTTGTGAAGTGTTTGAACATACAGCGTACTTAATTCCAACATAATGTCTCCATCATCATTTCAAACTTGCTCCTCATCAGTAGTAGAGCTGGTGCGCTCCCTTGGCAGCACGTCGCTACAATTGATCTAACTTGTTTGGTAGCATGGGGGTCGCGATTTTCGCTATGTTGGGGTATGCTGGCTCCTGCATATTCATAAGAGGCACAACTCTTTTTTGTGTGGAACTGCTGGATGGCTGTGGTTTCCATCGCACGGAGGTGTGCCTCAGTGATTTTGTTGGATCTAAGGAGGATGTTTATTCCGTTCCAAATTGAAGTCGTGCTTCGTGTTCATTGTGTGGATCGCGGTGTGTCATAACTGGTGGTTTTCGCAAGGTGTTCAGTGAGTCTTAAGCTAATTCGCCGCTGTGTTTCACCAAAGTACACACTTGGACACTGCACAAGGTACAGCATACCCCAAACTTTTGACTGGACGGAACTGCAGTAGACAGTCAATACCTGCTTTTGCGAATAATTTAGTTAGTATGCAAGTAGAATTAGGAAAAATCGAAGTAGAGTTCAACTTGATGTTTTTATGACCATAACTGTTTTCAATATTTTTGTTCCTTTCAGATTAGTTCTTGGCACCGCATTTTAGCCACACAATTAAATGATGGCTTGTTATTTCCATTGACAAGGTTTATTCAAGCAGACTTAGAAGGTTAGTGTCAGTGAGAAAAAAATCTGTAGATTTGTGAACTTTTTATCCTTGTTAGACATAATCGAGTCAGGCCGTTCTTGTTTCCTGAGTGATAGTCGTTAACATCGATTGGTGTTAACTATTAACTTTAATGTAATTTTGGCATTACTTTTGTGAAATTGTTGTAACAACTCGTTTCATTTTCTTTTGTAGAGGTTCGCACCATGTGTGAAATATTCCAGACTGCTTCCAATGGTAAGTATACAATCGTAATAGCTTCGCAAGTACAGCACTAAAATAGTGCTGTAAGTTGCCTTTAAACTCCTGGGCTATTTCAATAAAAATGGGGGAAGGGCTTTAAGACAACACAACTATGGTTGCACCGATACCGACATTGGATCAGACGGGTTGCTGATATTATTGGCATCGGATTGGTATCTGCGACTTTAGCAGAAATATCGATAACTGTGGAACCGTTAGAGATTACAGCATGCAATTTTGTGAGATTAAGTGTTGCTGTCAGTGTGAATTTTTGGATTAGCATTCGGTTTGCAGTGTTTTGGCCAGAAAATCACCGAGTACTATTTTAGCTTTCTTTTAATTGTTGGTTAGTATTTTAAAATTTTTATTTTAGTAATTAATAGACTTATAAAGAAAACAACACCATTGATAAAAAAAACTAGGAATTAAATTTTGGATATTTGGGTATTGGTAAATTTATTAAAGCTGTGTCGATATTGGTATCGAATCAATTAAATTGGTCAGTGCAGACTTAACCATAACTCATTTTTCTTAGGGTAAAAAAACTTTGTTTTACAGGAGCGCGAAATTTTTTGTATGACTTTGCCTCCCTTTTGAAACAACAGAGTGCACGAGATCTACCAAACAATAGACAGAAACATCTATCTGTTGTGCAAAGCTTGCGATACTGACAATAGTTTGGCAAAACCAATAAAGAGCACGGTACCGGTATGAATAAAAAAAAAATTTTACTCACATGTAAAAGCTAAATTTTGGTATAAAAATAAAGCCGCCCTCCCGCATGTTGCTTTTGAGTGATAAACTTCTGTAAAACAAGGTACTTTTTTTTACCCTTACTATACCTGTGTTTTTTTTTTTTTTGGGGGGGGGGGGAATGTTTATTTCATCATGGAAAAGACGGCATTATGTGATTATCACATATGTTGAATTCAATCTAGTGTCAATGCCATGTATTTATTCTCATTTATTCACAAATTTCATTAGCTCGTCACTCCTTCAAAATTCAACCTATTTCTCCGGTAATACTAATTTCCAGCCACATAATCTTCTTTAACTACAGGATTGGAGGCTATTGCGTGCTGAAACAGCCGTAAAAGCTCTCATCCTTGCATCCAGGCAGTCCAGGAGAGAGTGATCCGCTAGTCCTGACACTAACTTCTGGCCTGGAGCAATCGTCTGAAATGGCCACTCAAATACATCAATACATCATAAATAGCCACTCAAATGGTTGGGAACCACCATGTATCCCAACCAGTACTACTGTTGAATAGAAAGTTGAACTTGTAAAATCCATGAAGATTTAGTTAATGATGATTTGTATTTGTGACCTTTCCAGTACTTTAACCCTTTAATGGCTGAACTGTCAGGCATTTTTAGTTATTTTTAAAGTCGGGCCAGTCCTCAGATGGAAACGGCATTCTCTTGGTTTGGAGACGACAACGCTAATCACTTAACTGTGCTTGTTCGCTTTGCTCGAGGCCCTCGAGGACAAAACTCACATTGGGATTTCAGGCAAGAGCCATAATTCCTTCCAAATGGCAAAGAGTTACGGGGATGGGTGCATGCACCAGTACAGCATTTAATATTCGATTTGCTGTAACGTATTAAAGAAACATTTTTAGTGATGAGGTGTCATGTTTGTATTTATTTTGAATGCGAAACTCCTGTAAGCATGAGTAGCATGTTATTTAGTTCATGTGCAAAACAGGAATGGGATTTTATTTAACAGTTTGAAAAAGATTTTACTTTGCAACTTTCATTTCCACTCTTCCCATCATTGACGGCTTCTCGTGCATCTTGCTTTGCCCATATTTAAAGTTAGTTGGTTGATGCCAGTTTCTGTTGATTGTACATGTAGAAGTAGTTGTTGGAAGGGCGTGAAGTCATAATTTCTGGATGCATTGTTTTCTTATTGTTCAGAATGGATGCTGTTTGTAAAGTCAATCTGCCGTGCAAATTGTATTAATTGAGGACACTGGAAGCACAGTCCTAAGTTGTAAAGAGTCCTGAATTTGAGATATTTGTCAGCTCAAACTTTCCAACTGTGTTTTTGTGCTGATTTGGAACTGCCAGAGTTTTTGAATTACAGCATGTGTAAATCCCTGGGTATTTGGAGCATGGAACGCTGTAAACTGCGTCGGTTTGTTGACTGTTTTTTAATTTGTTGGGTGGCCGTCACAATTTCTGCAGTGGCGTTATGGAGTAATAGGCTCCAAGGCTTGCTACTTGTAGAATGCTTTGAATTTGGAATCGATGTCTTGTTATAGCTTATTTCAGCTACACCTTCATATCAGGATTAGGCTTATTTTAAACTGGACCAGAATCCTTGCTGTTGAAATTAGGTGGATACCCTGCTGTTTTTTGGACTTGTTTTGCATTTTTTGAGCTTTCTTGGTTGGTGTCGTCAACCACGCTCCGAAGCTGTGTTAGGTCTCCCCTCACAAAAAACGGCGTATTTAGGTACATTAAACTGGAGAAATTTGGAAGTGAAAGCTTCTTCGAAGTTTTTAATAATGTTTATATTCCAATAAGCTGAATGTGATTTCTGATAAGGGATTATAATTTTATTTTACTTCTTTCGATTGCAGATCTTGAAAAGGCCATTGCCAAACATTGCAAAATGCCAAAAAGAAAAGACAGTGACAAAGACAGAATTGATCGGCATGAAACGAACGAAGAAGTGTATATTATGCGAAAGAAATTTCATCAGGTACATTGTGATCTATAGGGATTGTTTTTTTTTCCTTGTGTTTCTCGTGTCAAGTCGCCCAGGTGAAAATTACGGATGCTTGTTGATGGCAAACGCGAGATATTGAAAAAAAAAAAAAAACGGTAACAGGTTGGCACGGTAGAATTTAGAAGGCATTATTAAAGATTATTACGCAAATTCACCCTAGGAGGATTCCAGTCGTTGGTCTGGTGTTGTCCTATTTGAATTTTCAGCGACTTTCTTTGGCCTTCCTCAGAACAGCCGTTTGTAAAAAAAAATTTAGAAAAAGTTACATTACTGCTTCTGATGAAAACTCTGTTCCATTTTACCACTGATCTTGCTCATGCGTTAAATCTGGATATTTCATTTTCTGTCAAGGTCAGTGCCGAGTTCTGGCCTCACAAGCTGGTTGGTCTCTGTGTAGCTTGGTTTGGCCAGATTCATGCGTTGCAACTTGCAACTCATTTCGCATCTTTGCGCAAGTGAAATCGCATAAAACGGGATACCCGCTACGTCTTAATACTCCTTTTAATGGCGCCCCATCAAGAAAGTGGACTGGATGCTGACGAAGAGACTGTCAGAAAACAAAATATATCTGGGGAAAGTAGTCGCTACATAACACAGAAAGAACTTCTGGATGTGGTAGATCAACTCAACACCTCCAAGGACCACCGTCTAGTGTCGTAGGATGTGACAGCTCTTTTCCCAAGCCTCCAGCTCTTCCTGATCCTCGAAATGTTCTACAGGTCGACTAGACATTTGCATGTGGACGAGCATGAGCGGCAACTTAACAGGGAGCTTCTCAGGGTATTGCTGTTAACCATCTTATGTCACTTTCCGGGACTCGACACACTTATGGGCAAAATTTGCTTTGAAAATTCGGTAACGGTTATTACTCCGAAAGTTCATCTTGTAATTATTCGATTGTTCAAGAAAGAATTTCGGACGGAAGAAGGTTCTCAAAATTTGCGTGACGTTATGTGTGAACGGCCCCATGTATAAATAAAAACAAAGATTGAAGAGGAATTAAAAAAAAAAAGTATATAAGCCGTAAATTGGCTGTAAATTAGCTGAAAACAGTGCTAGCTGAATAAGTCGCAAATATTTTCAGCTGGACGAAAATTGGCCGAATTAATCGGAGAAGCCGAATGTTGAAAAGGAAATCCAACTTAAGGGTCTGCTTGTCGTCACGATGTCTCACGTTCCACTGACAGTTGTCAGGATGCGACCACTGTTGTTGGATACGCCTTTCACAACTACACCTAAGAAAGTCATTTGTTAAATTGTCACCAGGAACAACCTCAAAAATTTATTATTTACCTTGTTAGGCTGGATTGACTTGTTTTCAAACTTTACATAGAGTTTGCTTTTGTACAGGTTGGTTAACATTGGTAAGCTGCAGTATTTAAGACGAAACCTCCAGCGTATTTTATTTCTTACAGATGTCACTCCATTACTACGCCAGTCTGAACGCTTTGCAGTACAAGCGTAAGACGTCGCTTGTTGAGCCATTCCTTGGCTATCTCCATGCTCAACGCTCACATTTTGCCTTGGGAAACGAAGCTCTCACTGTTCCTGATCTTGATGCATTCTTGACCAATATTAGTGCCAGTGTTCAAGGGTAAGATCAGATTTAGAGCAACACAGAATAATTTTTTACTAGCCTGCATACAACACATCCATTTGAAACTGTAACTGTCCTTACCGTTTTGCGTCCGAATCCATAAACTGTTCAAATTTTGACATCTCAATACATGATCTGAAAAGTTGTTCTTTCTGACAGCTAATTTCAAGTTACGGTATTAGGCCACGAAAAAAAAATAGTCGGTTCTCAGGCCCTGCCTGGTGACTTTTATTTCAGTAATATAAAAAAAGTGACCTGCAAAAGGTTACTTAGGCCATTAAAAAAAGAAAAGTTGGTTCTCAGGCCCTCCCGCACCGATTTTTTGACGGGAAATAAAAAGAAACGACGCGGCAAAAATGGCAGTTACAGAAAAAAAATAGCCCTTATTGAGAAATTGAAATATAAAATTGCCATTCTTGTCGTTAAATAATTGTGTGGACACATGGTACGAAGCATTACGAGGCAGTATGCTTTATTTTACCCAAACTAGAAAATTATTCCCCCAAATGTATGGAAAAATAGGGGTCGGAAAATAAAAAAATAAAAAAAAAATGCCGCCCGCCCTCACGGATTTCTTGAGAAAAATGCCCGAGAACCAACTTCCTTTTTTTAAGTGGCCTTAAGAGAAGTTTCTGGGAGAGATGAGCTTTCTTGCTTATACATTATCCAGCAAGCATTAGGTTTAGTCACAGTTTGAAATAGTTCAGAAATTTACTACCACAATCTGAACTGAAAGAACCAACCTACGATACCAGGTTACCTAAGTTTCAAACCGAAATAAAAAATAAAAATGAAAGCCTGGTCACCGGGTAACTTTTTGGGCTTGTAAAAAATGCCCGAGAACCAAAACATTTTTTTTCCATGGCCTTAGCTAGTTTTTTAATTATTTGGAAAAACTAAAATATACCAAAAAATGGATGTCAAAGGCTGCTAAACAAATTTTTTTTGCTTTTAACTCCCATGATGGTCAGTATTTTTTTGACCCAAATAAAAAACATGTGTCTCACAAAAATGTCCATTTGTGACCTATCACAAACTGAAGTATCCTAGTAAAGTTAGGGTCTGGTAAAAGTATACAAATTATAAATTATTGTAGCTACTTTAAGGCCAGAATAAAAAATATAAGTCTTTTCTGCCATGCAACATTTCTTGGCGATACTTTTTTTTTTGCCTTGCCTAAGTAGTCCACTTTCTTTATGCAAGTCCCATAAATAGCTTTATGGGTACATTGTGTAAATTTGGTGAACTGTCCTTTGTGCCACACATTTTAATTTCTGAATTTGTGGGACCCTGCAAACCTGAAGTGCCCCTTGTTCCGTAAGATCTCGAAATAACGAACCTCTGAATCAGTCACTTTTGTTTTCGGCTGGCCACAGAACCTACCTTCTGTTCTTATGCTGAAAACATCGTTGTATACGGAACAGCTCAAGGCAAAGATCTCATTTTCAGTATTCTAGAGGCCTATTCACATGTACTAAAAACCATTCTAATAAGGAACCAATTTACAAAACATTGTATCGACCAAGAAATCAAGAAATTTATCAGAAGACAAAAGAATCAAATCTGAACCACAACCCAAAATGCTCTCTCTCCTCCCGGTTCAACCAAAATGTAGATAGATTTGTATTTTATTTGCGAGCTTTTTACACGATGCGTAAGGAGTTTTGAAATCTCTTCATAAAGGAACCTTCTACATTAGAACTCTGTATAAAGACCCATTTATTGGCACATTATGTTGTTCATTATAAAGAATGCCTCTTCTAATTCCGTCTCTGGAAGTACAGGGTGCGCACAAAATAATGACCAGCACGTTACAAAACGTAATTAAAAGCAAACTGGAAATGATATCGTAGTGCTGGTTGTTTTGGTAAAAAGATACACTCAAATAGGCTTACTGTGCACCGTTGTCAAAGCAGTCTGACCAGCATGCACTGCGTGTGACGTCATACCTGCAAAATGGCACCTATACAGCAAAACGCGATGTGCGTCGTATGGTTCTGCGAGTTTCAATCCCGTATTAAAGTGCAGTGGCAATTCAGAAGAAAATACGGGGATAGCGGTACCAACTAACAACTCCGTAAAACAATGGGTAGAATAATTTAAACAAACCGGAAGTGTGGACGGCCACACGTGTTGGATGAAAAAGTTGCGAGTGCGAGAAAAGTTTCAGCCGAGTCCAGCAACGTCCATTTGTAAGGCTAGTATGGAGCTCCAAATGCCTCACTCAACAGTTATGAAGGTGCTCCACAAACATTCGAAGATGCGCGCGTACAAAATCCAGATTGTGGAAGCGTTGAAACCAGAAAACAAACCGCATCGTAAGGAATTTGCTGTGGAGATCTTAGGTCGGATTGATGAAAACAACAATTTTCTCAATACCGTTTTCTTTTTGGATGAATCCACGTTTCATGTATCCGGCATAACTGTCTAACTTGGGGTTCAGAAAACCCTCACACTTCCATAAAGTATGTGCGGGACAGCCCAAAGGTTAATGTTTGGTGTGGTTTCTTCAGGGCCCTTCTTTTTTGAAGAACTGACAGTCCACACGGACAATTATTTGGACATGTTGCAAGGGATATGCGATTCCCCAACTCCAGGAATGCCAGCCAGGGATAATTTTCCAGCAGGGTGGGGTGCCTCCTCACTGGAACCTAGTGGTAAAATATTACCTCAACGAACAATTCCCTGGTCGCGGGATTGGCCATCTCGGCCTATCCCTTTGCTCCCTTGTTCCCCGGATATTTCTTCCCTCGATTTTTTCCTATGGGGCACGTGAAGGACCTTGTTGTCAAAGCCAAAGTGAATAGACATTGATGAATTGCGTGAGAGAAGTACCACTGCCATTACTACCATCATTCCTGCAATCTTGCAAAACACATGGCATGAGATTGAGTATTGTTTGGACATATTGCATGCAGCTAACGGTCCCCTTGAAATGTTCTGATGGCAAAACTAATCATTGGTCGTAAAACTATTTGAGTGTATCTTTTTAACAAAAAAATCCGCACTCCGAGATCGGTTGTAGTTTTTTTTAATAAAGTTTTGTAATGTGGTCATTATTGTGTGCTCACGCTGTTTAATCACATGGCTTTCTTTGCCATTATGAAAGCCCTTTGCCACAAAGCCATTTTAAAATGTGGCAAATAAAAGACTGAGATAAAAACTGCCTACCTCGTGAGTGGCACGGCGCTTTTATCCCATTAGCCTTTTTGATGATTCCACGTTAATATCCTAACGCTAACCTGTTAGAACATATTAAAACCGCAGTCTGAGAAGTTATAGGGCAGGAAGAAAAGTCAATTTAAATCGTTATTATATTATCTAGTACACACTGCAAATTGGCTACAGAAAGACAGCTTAAAGCATGGAGGTTGCGCAAGAAGCTTAAAAACAGGATTGTTTTACTTCAGCGATAACCTGCAGCTTTTTAGTGCTAAGAATTAAATGGCAGTTCTCCATTAATAATGGAGTCATTTTTGAAAAAAATAAATGATTAGGGTCGGTGTGTACTGTAGTGTTATGAACATCTTATCCAATAGCACCATTCAGGTTGGGGACAATCCATCTTTATTCCAGACACAAGATTGGGCTCACTCAACTTCGAAGGCTATTTGTTGCTCAGCCCGCTAAGCTCATGAACGGGCTTGGGCCACTTGCCAGGCTGGGCCGATCCAGGCGTAGTTGTGAAGTGAAGCCTCTGTCTGCATCGCAGGCACGTGGGCTGCACCAATGTCATGGTATCGGAGAGGAAGATATTGGCTAGTAGTAGTGGTAACAACCTCGTTCCCACTTTACCCAAAATACTAACTTTTAAACCCGTTTAATTTAATGCTCAATGCCGAATAATTAAAGAAAAAGAGTGCTTACGCAGCGTCTGCCGCCATTGGGTCCAACCAAGAATGCTCCTTTTGGGCAAAATCCTGAGTGGTCGTTTTCTTTTTTCTCAAGTAATTTAAGGTCTATTGTAGTGCTTAGTATTTATCGGGATGTAAGATTCAGGAAATATTCATTGTAATTATCGAAAAACATCGATCCTCCGTTTAATTTCACTAAAAGTTTACCGCTTTCAGTATTAAACACACCATTTTAACCGTTTTTTTCTCGATCTTTCAAATGGTGCTGATTTGAAGTCTGTAGCTCAAACTAATCTTAGTAGTCAATTAACAAAAACCAAAAATAAGTTCCAAAAATGACAGTTTTTTAACAAAGTCACAGAACTAACAAAATGTTTGCTAGCATTATCCCATCATTTTAATTCCAGCTGGAAAAGCCAAAGCTTTCCTAGCTCTAATTAAAAACAAAATTGTTTTTAGTGTCCATTATTGTTGTTAGTAATGGACTCTTAGACGGTACTCTACCAGTATCTCGGTATCTGTATAGGATGGCAAAAAGTGGCGTCAGTGCAGCCACGCAAATAAAAAAGCCAGTTAACCTTGCCACTTTTGTGACTGTATGAAGGAAAAGGATGAGACCCAGTTTTTTTTATTTTTTTTTCGTGGACGCAACAGATTTTTATTTCTACAAGTTGGTTATTTTCTTAATGGAAAATTTTAAAAACAAATATTCCTATATTTTCTAAGTTATGAGTTGTTACTAACTGTGCATTATTTTTACAGCGTCCATTCAGAATTGGTTGCTGAAACAAAGAGAACTGTAAAGCAAATTGAGGCAATTGAAAACGATAGTCAACTTTTATATCATGCCGAGCCCCTACCAGACCAGCCACAGATTCCTCCAAACCCACATCTGACGCAAAAATCGGGTTACCTGTATATTAAAACGTAAGTGAAGCTTAATTACTTAAAGTCTTAAACAAAAACAGGAAGAAGATACTGACGTCGTGGCAGATGGGGTGGGGGCAGTAGGTACATGCGATACTCAAAATTTCAGCCGAGCCGAGAATTTGGATCATGGGCTTGCTTTCGAAAATTCAGTTCTGGTTAATACGTGTAACTTTGCCAATTAATGATCTATATTGATATTCAAATTGATTGCCTTGATGAGAGCTTCCCAGGCAATGATAAGGCAGTAACAAACCATTACCAAGTTATACTGTTAAAACTGATAAATCCATTCAAACGTGGGTCCATGCAGCCCATTAAACAAAAGTTTACCATATTAAAAACAATTACAAACAAAACTACATTCACTAAAATACTAAAATTTGGATACACAACTTTTTGCTGCAAAAAGTCTGGAATGTGATCAGGCCTCTTTCCAGGGCTTGAAAAGTATAGAATTCTGACGGAATGTCAATTCAAGCTGGAAGAAACTGGAATTTACTGAGACTAATATTCAAGGAATAATACTCAAAGGGCGTATTATTAAAAATAGATTTGTTATTGTAAGTCGACTTGAAAAGCGTTCACTCGTGTAAACACTGTTGCTGTACATTCCGCCATTTCAAAAGAACCATGCCAATTTCTCCGTTACATATCCCACAATTCCTGATTTCTACTGTTTTACTTGCTGCATCAGCACATTAAAAAAAAAAAACAGTCGTGTTGCTAGGCCTGCAAAACTGGAATACCGAGTCTGACGTGGAGCATCCCAAGAAAAGGCCTGGAATTTAGTTGATTAATCACAACGTCACAAGCCTTGTATTTCGAAAAAAACTCAAACACATTAAATAGGATACGACATAAAATTAAAGTGCATTAGTGAAATATTATTTTTTAGACAGAGCCGACCTAAGGTGGATGCGAGCAACACTGCTGCGTAGGGCCCCCTGTTTAAAGGGGCTCCCGTGCAGGAGCATTCACCTTACTAAAGCGAGATAGCGAGAAGCAGGCTAGGACTGGCCATAGTGCCATTGTGCCAATGGCACAGGCGCCCTTACACTACCATACTTTCGGCTCCCCCTTTAGTGTAGCCTATTTTGTTCTCCTCTTTACCAAGAAAAATGAATTAAAAAGCCTAAAAATGTGCACAAAGAAGCAAAAAGACACAACGTTTCGAGGCTATCGTGCACCTCGTTTTCAAGTGCAAATGAAATCGGCCTAAAAGCATTGTACAACAATCAAATTTAAAAACACTGAAAAATCATGCTG
>JAHWFP010000038.1:0-12316 GCA_023313725.1 Lithobius niger | reverse complement strand
GCCATGTTGGAATTTCAGATGATTTCTAGCTTTAGCTACGAGAAGGCGAAGGCGAGTCGTGGAGTAAATGCGCCCTTATTGACGACACATTTCCTCGAACTAAGCGGGTACACACTAAACCACGCGCCAAGGCTGTTTGCCGTGACGCGCGTATCACGTGACTGGGCTAGCCCGCTCAGACGGCCAAAGAGCCGCTATTCTCGTTCGTCAGTGGCTGACTCATAATGACATCATGGCAAACAGCCGTCGCTCGTGGTATGGTATCCTAATATAACAAGGTGTTTTGGTTTGTACTACATAGCAGCAGAAAGGAGAAACTTGGCAGAATTTTACATCTTACTTCTTACAAGCCTACACGAAACCCTGAGAGTAGGTGCGGCTACTAATTCCTCTCCCAATGCTTTGCCTTCGTTACCATGGGAACGACGTCTTCGCCATCGCGATTAAATTTTAGCTGCGAGAATGCAAAGGCGAGTGGTTGCGTAAATACGCCCTTAGACTTAGTATAGGCGAGGCCTATTCATGCGTTGAAGAGAAAATTGTGAACCAAATGCTGAAGGTTGGCTGTGTGATGCTGGCAGCACGCAGACGTCTCAAGTAGCCCCAGAAATGAGAGACAAAAATTGATAAAGATGGCTTAATAGTAGTCTAAACAAGGGCTGGTAATCTTTGGCATCCACACACACAAAACATAATTAAAAGAAATAATAAATAAATAAATAAATAACGCAATAAGACCAAGTTTTTCTGACATACGATCATTGCAACTGCTGTTCTGCACGAGTGTTGTGACAAGATATACTTTCGTTATTGAAATGCTGCTTGTGCACGAACTACTTTTGTTGACAGCAATGGACGGAATTTAATTCTATATGCAACGAAGCTGCATAACATGGAACCCTAGTTTGCTAATAAAATTAAAAAAGTAAGGAGAAAATTAAATTTCTAATCACTTAAATATTTTGAATGCTTTGCCTTCGTTACCATGGGAACGACGTCTTCGCCATCGCGATTAAATTCTAGCTGCGAGAATGCAAAGGCGAGTGGTTGCGTAAATACGCCCTTAGACTTAGTATAGGCGAGGCCTATTCATGCGTTGGAGAGAAAATTGTGAACCAAATGCTGAAGGTTGGCTGTGTGATGCTGGCACAAATGGCAGTAAATGTAATTAACTTTTAAACAATAAATATTAAAAAAAATTACGAAAATAATTATTAGTAAAATTGTGTTAAATATTAACAGTCAGTTCACAGCCCCATCAGCACACGACTTACACTGGACGTTCCAATGTAAAAAAAAAAAAGTCAGGTTCAAATTACGTCCAATTGGAGCAAAAATCGACGTCTCAGTCTTGGAGGTTAACAGGACTCCGAGTCGAGTTCCAGTTCTTTACAAATTTTGGACATCAGATCAAACCTTATTTCCTTTTGAATCTCTTGGTCGTTGTTAACATGGGAACATCCACACTTAAATAAATTTTCAATAAGAAACTAAGATCTAAATTCTTAAGAAGTAACAATAATTGCAGAACCCTTTTAATCACGCCAAATTATACAGAACAACGAGCGATCAGCCGATCAATACACGTCATCATTAACAGCACGTTTATGGAGAAAAGACTACGTCGAACTGAACCAAGCGTCACATTGTTGTCCTGATATGGTTACGGTTACTTTAAACCCAAAAAAAAAATGCAGTTCCTCATTTCGCCAGGAGATCACAAATACGGTAATGCAGACAGACATTGAAAAAAAAAGAAAAAAAAAAACAGTTGGTTAATTATCGTTTAGTTCAGTCGGTTTTTTCTAAAGAGACTTTTTTTGTTTGTTTAGGTAACTACCCAAAGTATATCTAAGTTGATAAATTTTGTTGTTCGGGAGTCTTTGGTAACAACGTGTCCGTGTTGTGTTGGGCATATAGTTTCAATTTACTAGCAGCTGATTTAAGCAAATAATACCAGATTATCGAGTAGTGTCTTCGTGCTGAAGTTTTGGTTTCGAACCTTTTATTCTAGTATGGCCAAAGCCCTTGGGTTGCAGGCCTCATTGGGTCTGGTTATATTGCGAATGGTAAACTAAGTTTGAACTGCTACCAGAAGTAAAATTAGCATTTTTGCCACCATCGGCTACAAAAATCGTTTGCCCTCCCCCACTTTTTTTTGAGGACTTTTTTCAGGTTTACGATCACTTAAAAGACAATAGAGCATTGACACGACGTAGTATTATTGTATATAACTCTATGCTGGAGCCTTAATGGGTTAGCTGCAAGGGGCACTGCAGAGTGATTTCTTAGACCTAAAACGCGCCATTTTAGTTGTTGGAGAAAACAACGTTATTTTAAGCCTAAGAAAACCGCTCTTCCGTTGTTTTTCCCTCCATTTTTATGTAGTGCACCTTGTAGTTATACCCTCCCAAACCCATACTGGTGCCAATCTGGTGCCAATCTGGTGCCAATATGGTGCCAATATGGCGGCAAATGTCACTGCTCTATAATAGTTTATTATAAAAAAAAAATTTGATTTTTTTTGAATAACCATGCGATGTAATCTAAACTTAATTTTTTTCTGTTTTTTTTTTTTTTTTTACAAAATTTGCCGCTACATTTTGCTGCTTTGCGCTATAGCCCTGTAAGTCCCTTGAAAATACGTTTCGGGCTGTCGCTGCTATAGTTTTCATGTATATCTCAGTTGGCATTGGGTTATGATAACTGGTTTACATTTCCTTTCATAGATGGCGCCTTCTGTCCGTGGCATCTTCTTCCCGCTCCGATGACTTATGAGGATGCTGATGGTTGAGGGATATGTTGAACTCGACGTTGGTGGATGGATGTCTTTTGTGTCTGTGCCATGAGTGCACATTTTTGTGTTCTGATCCGTGTTCCCTCAGTGGCTGAAAGGAGTTTTTGGTTTGGATTTGGCTTGCTGCCCCTCCGCCCCATGGGGCTCTCTTCATGGGGCCGGCGCCATATCCTTGTGGGCGGGTGCACGTCACACCGTTACGCCGACGGAACTCGACGGGTTAGGGATCTTATATACGATGCGATACTCCCTGTTATTGAAGTGGCACTATCACCGACTGAAAACCGTTCGCAAATGCCCTGGCACCATCTAGCGGTAGTGAAATTGTTAACCCTGTATAGCTTGCTCCCAGGTGCACGAAGACGTACCAAATTTTCACGCAATAATTAAGAAGGCTCGTGGCTTGTTTGTTTTGTGAAAAGAAATGACATTGGCCATTCATTCGCTTGATACAAGCAAGTGCTAGGTAGTACTATAGATAGCGTTAGATGTTGCCAGATTTTAACTACGTTTCCATGTTTTTAAAGTGTTTTTGAGTGTTTTTGATCTTATTTGGTCTTATATCTGTACTTTAATTTTTAATCACTAACATTTCGACGACGCACCCCAATGGGGCTAGAAATTGTAAATCTTGTTTAAAATTAATAGGGGCTGGTGTTAGAGGGTAATGTTTTATCCCTTCCAGTTTCCTTTTACCATTTGTTTTTGGTAATAAAGCTGTTATATTATTATTATTATTATTAATCGGTGATAGTGCTACTTTAAAGCAACATCCAGCCTGCCTTATAACCTTCTGCCTGCCTCACAACACCCGCGCGACGATCACATCCCCGTATTTACCACAGCTAAGGTCAACTGAGACGGTAGCTTCGTTCCTCGCAGCGAAAAACGTAGCTACTGTCTCAATTGGCATTGCGCCTTATAGTCCAGCCAGCGTGAACCCATTGATTGTGTCGTCAAAAACCGGAATGATTCTTATATCTTAAAATCACAATTTATAATTTTCTAGACTAGTGTCTTATAATTTTGCTTCGGCGATCTATTGGAATAATTAATTTTAATTTTTACTACATTAGCCTTCTAGATTTTTGATCTCATAGTAATTACTAGTAAACGATTAAATGCGCACACACATATAACTTCCAAGGTTATTGTGGGCGCGCGATGCATCATTTATGTTCGGGACGAACGTAAATAAAGTTAGTAATATTACACAGAAAATCTTCTAGACGCCACATTTTAAAACGGATTTTTAGCAAGGGAAAGACTAATGGTAAGTAAATAGACCTTTGGGGCCGTACTTGATGTGGAGGATCGAGAAAAATGGCGCTGGGAGGTAAATCCTTTTAAAGCAGCACGTTGGGTGCTTCAAGCCACTGTGAGCTGTTGTGCGCTCAAAAAATGCAATGAGTTGCCGAAACAAAAAATATTCCTTAGCTGTTTGGAAATCAATTTTGTTTACTAAGGCCAAATGTTTTGTTGCAGGAGCTCTATTGCATTTAATTTTGAAAAAAAAAATAAAAATTCAATAATATCCTTACGTTCGCCGCAACTTTTTTTTTTGTGGGGGGTGGGGGGGGGGGGGAATGGTTTTTGTTGGAGCCAAATGTTTGATTACAGCATCCAAATGTGTTGATTGTTGTATTTTTACCTGTGATGGCTACAAACTTCAAACCTATGTTGCAGTAACCAAAAATTTGGTGTAAAACTACGAAGGGTGTGCAACGTTTGCTGTATGTATCAGTTTACTGAATGTTAAATTTAAAACATTAGATAGCCCGAAACAATCAATTATCTTTAATTAACCTAAAAATTACTGAGTGTTCTTTTGAAGACTACCGTTACATCCCATTAATAATTAAGAAAAAGACACAATCAAAAACAGAAACCATTTCCGAAAGATTTAAATAGTAACGGGGTATATAAGGCAGAAATACTCAGATCTTTAAGGATCGGTGTTAAAGGCGCCGGTTTAGCATTTCGATGGCATTGCCATATTCTAAACCATGCGCAATGGCTGTTTGCCGTGACGTCACCATGAGTTAGCCAATGACGAACGAGATAAACGGCTGTTTGGCCGTCTGATTGGACTAGCACATTCACGTGATATGCACGTCACAGTAAACAGCCATGGCGTGTGGTATAAACACATCATCCACGTTCCAGATTCTCCGTCATCCAATAGGCTGATATGGGTCACGTGATGTCGTTTTAGTTATGGAAATTCGCGGCGCTGCAGTGAAGTGTTGTTTATTTATTTATTTTTTTATTTTATTTACCGCTATTTTCTTTACATTGATCGAAGATTCTACGATGCTGCACGTAGGAGTTAAAAACGTGAAAAGGTGCCTTTAACAGCAACGCCGTTAGACATGTAAGTGTAGCAATAGTGTCAGTGATATTGGGTATGGAAGAACAAAAAAACGAAAATAACTTTCAATAGCAAATGGGAAGCATTTAGGCACCGGGCGGTTTTAACCTGCTGAACCTGAATTTGCCCGGTGCCAAGTCGAATTTCTTTTCCTGAACCCCAGGATTTAAGACAGCATCCGAAAATGGCGACCCAAAAAACCATTTTTTTGTTTTTAACGTCTAAACCGTTCATCTCACTGGAAAAAAAAACCAATTATCTACCGTGTTTAGGATTCAATTTCATTCAAAAAAGGTTCTCGTCATATTTCCCGTAAAATAAACCTATGCTAATAATAACAGACGTTGTCAGCCAATAAGTTTACAGCTTTTTAAGGGCTCAATAGGCAGATGTTAAGTGGAAGGTTTTACCACCATCAGGAACAGTTTTTTTTTTTGCCGCAAGAGGGAGGAAACCGGAATATCTGGAGGAAACCCTCGTGCAATAGGCGGCAAGCCACCGGAGAAAAACCCGTACATATACACTTCCCTTCGCCAGGATCGAAACCGGGTCTGTAACAAGCCAGAGATTGGACCAAGACGCCCATCGAATCTGACGGCCCAGTGCTCGTAGCTAACTATGCAACCAAATTCGTCATTGAAAGTGGCACTATCACCGATTGAAAAGCGAACGAAAATACCGTGGCGCCATCTAGCGGCAAAGATATTGTTAACCTTTATCCTTGCTCCCAGGTGCACGAAGACGAACCAAATTTTCACTCAGTAATTAAGGATGTCGTGGCTTGTTTGTTTCGTTAAAAGAAATGCCGTTATGCACTCCTTCGCTTGGTGCAAGCAAGTGCTAGATGGTACTGCATAGCGCTAGATGATGTCAGATTTCGTCTGCTTTCAACCGGTGATAGTGCCACTTTAAGCTCTATTAGTCCATTTTCGTACGATTATGTATGTGTATTATAATTCCTGACTTTAAACAGCCGTAAAGTAAGTTGTAATTAATATCCACTGACGTAAATGAAAGGTTAAGACGTGTATTTACCAACAAGGGTAATTAAAACTACGTAGTGTAATTAAGAGCTAAGATACGGCAGTTTATCTACGTCGTAAAGCGCTGTGTTATTTTTTTAGTCTTTTTACAGTTACAATTACATCAGTTAAACTACATCAGTTACATCTTTAAACTGCTGCAGTAGCCGTTCTAATTAAGACTAATAGATGTAAGTAGGCTTAGATGAAAGATGGAGAAGTATATTTTCGAACATGGGTAATTAAAAATGATTTATTGTAATTAAGAGCTAAGCTACGGCAGTTTATCCAATTTGTAGCGCTGTGTCGTTTACATCTATTTGCCACAAGTTGCACCTTTAAAGCAACATCCGGCCTGCCTTATAACCTTCCGCCTGCCTTATAACAGCCACGCTCCGATCGCAACCGCGCATTTACGATAGCAAAGGTCAACTGAGACAGTAGCTTCGTTCCTCGCAGCGAAAAAGGCAAGTACTATCTCAATTGGCATTACGCCAAATAGTGAAGCCAGCGTGAACGCATTAATTGTGTCGTCAAACACCGGAATGATTCTTGTATTTTAAAATCACAATTTATAATTTTTCTAGACTGCCTTATAATTTTGCTTCGGGGATCTATTGGAATAATTAATTTTAATTTTTACTACATTAGTCTTTTAGAATTTTGATCTCACAGTAATTACTAGCAAACGATTTAAAATTAGTACTGCGCGCACACCGATAAAACTCAAGGTCATTGTAGGCGCGCAAAGGATCATATTCGTTCTAGAAGAACATAAATAAAGTTCCCCAATATTCAACAGAAAATCTCTTAGACGCCACATTTTAAAACGGATTTGTAACAAAGGAAAGACTAACGTTAATTAAATAGACCTCTGGGAGGTATATCCCTTTAAAGGAACGTGGATTCATGTTGACTTTCCTGTATACTATTCAGTTTTGCGACATTAGTTCAAACGTATGTAAGTGTTACCAACACAGTCATTTTCTTGTTTTTTTTCTTTCGGATTTTGCGACATTAACTCTAGCTGGTGCGATCCAACGGGTCGCACGACGTACCGGAAGGATGTACGTGCCTTTAAACTGCTGCAGTAGCCGTTAGAATTAAGCTAAATTGATGTAATAAGGCTTAGATGAAAGATGGAGATTATTTTCGAACTAGAGTAATTAAATCTAAATAGGCTATTGTAATTAGGAGATATGCTGCGGCTATTTGTCTATGCTGCAGCACTGTGCTTTTTACGTCGATTACCCACAGTTTACATCTTTAAACTGCTGCAGTGGCAGTTCTAATTACGATAAATCATGGAGCACGTAGTGTGATAGTATGTAAGCCCATAGATAAATGGATGTAATTAGGCTTAGATGAAAGATGGAGATACATGTTTTCGAACAAGTGTAAGTAAAACTATTTCTTGTAATAGGAGGTAAGCTACTGCTGTTTGTCTATGCTGTTGCTGTGTGGTTTTTGTGTCTGTTTACCACAAGTCATAGCTTTGAACTACTGCAATTGTAGTTATAATTAACTCAAATGGATATAATTCGGCTTAGCTGATTTTACGTTTTTGGCTAGTCAAGACCAGTTAACAATAGTCAAAACCAGTTAACAGTAGTCAAAACCACGTACTGCTCTAACGGTTGCGAGTTTACATTATTTTCGTCGTCTTTTTTTTTTTATAGCGGTTGGTAGACACTTGGACGATTCTTAATGGACGATTCGGTACGCCTACCTGTAAGATCGCTATATGTTCCGACCCTCTGCAGCTGCGATCGCAGCGTCATCCGAAGTTCGTGGGGACTAGTGAGTTAAACGGTAAGACCGACGTTGTACTTGTAAGCTTAATGGACCCATCGCCTAACTAGATTAAGCACAGAACGATGACGTCGGCAACGACGGTACAGAGGACGAAACCAGGGAGCTTGGATTTTACGTAGCTTTGGTAGGGTGGACCCACTTACTATTACGCTTTACTGCGAGAAACCGTGCGAGATTTTGGGAGCTGCTTTAGCATACCACAAACGTGTCTGATGTCTCTGTTCCCATTTCGCGCCATTTTACTGATTCTTGCATCTCATTGGCTTTTGATTTTTCCGATGAATCAACACAATATTGGACTAACAAACAAACGAGTACGCATGATCACACGTAAGCCGGACCGCTTCTATTGTGTAAATTGTTTTAAAGTGCATTAACCTACCAGTATGATCGACGATGCGACTAAAAATAGCAACGTTTCAGACGGAGAGCACCGCCACAAGCGATCATCGTAAAGCATGCCATTGTTTTGGTTTCGACGCAACGACGTCAGCTACTCTCGTCTTGGGTAATCTGGTAAGAATTTATCGTTTTGGTTTAATAATGTGTATTTTAACGTTCAGCAAAGATTGAACGATCAGATATTTCATAATTATTCATTAATTCCGTTACAAACTACTGGTTAGTTGAAACAAACCTTTTTGTTGGTTTCGAAAACCAAGCGTCGTCTGCTTCGAGGATTGGTTTGGGAGCAAAAACGTCATCAACTGAATCTCGCTCGTGTATACTTTACCACGGGAAATAGCTGTGCTGTACTCAGACGCGTTTAACTAGTGGATCAACCCTATCAAAGCTACGTATAATACAAGCTCCCTGGACGAAACGATAAGTGAAACTTGACATCAAACATGGTGGCATCGTCGCCATGGTAACCATGCTAATAGCGAAGATACCTTCGGATATTGACGAAATACTCGCTCATGAGCAACATCTGAAGTTGAGGAACATTTTCCGTTTACGATTCAACCCGCATTAATTGGTTCATTACAAGAAATGTGAACCATGCAAGCTCAGCTCACTTCTAGGAACCCAAAACCACGATGTTTAGCGCCACTCATCTCTACAAGCCATTTTAAAATAGAATGTTGCATTGAAAAATAATTTGTCTACCAGTTCTGTCCTAATCTTACTTATGATTTTGTTTAAGCTATTAATTTAGTATATTATTATCACTTTCATTTTGTTTTAGTGATGCTAAATACTTCACGACAGCACCCTCTGGTGGTAAATCGTTGAAAACATACTAGATTCATTTAAGGCCAACTGAGTCAGTAAGCAGCGCTGGCAATCTCGGAATAGTTTCTGGCGGATGCACTTTCCGTATCTCTATGCTAAGGAAAATGTTCCTTAAGCAATTCATCCAAGGTTGTATACTCTGAGAATTAAAAAAATAACTGGAACTGGAACTCTGGAAGAAAATTAAATCATTTGGCTGCTGTAACGGCTAATTGGGCAATGGCAAATGTGAAAATCATGAATGAGAAAATATATAGACATAAAATACCTCCAAACAAAAAACCGTAGAGGTGACGATTAGACCCTAGGATTCTTTGTGTTCACGGGCCTATGAAAGATGTGATATCCACACAAAACCAAAACTGGTATAAGAGATCGAAGCCGCCAAGTTTTCAATAAGGGTCGGCCTTTGAAAGTAGTGATATCATTCAACCAAGGAAAGGCCGCCAAGGTTAATCCTATTAGCCAAGTTAATCGCACCGAATAATAGTTCGAAAGTTAAATGATAACTTGAAGATTGCTACCGCTAGTAGTAATTGTCTAGTTTTCATTTAACTTTCGAACTATTTTAGTCTGTGCGATTAACTTTGATAACAGGATTAATCTTGGCGGCATTTCCCTGGTTGAATGATATCACTACTTTCAAAGGCCAACCTTTTTTTGGAAACTTGGGGGCTTCTCTTATACCAGTTTTGGTTTTGTGTGAATAAAGGAATTAACTACTAGACCTCGGAAAGAAAATTAAACTAAAAATAACGCAATACTGTCAAAATCTTTAACAAACATCAACGCATTAAAAAAAAAACGCCTATTAATAAGTAGAGAAAATAGGTTGCTTTGCACGGCCTCTCTAGTCTTGGTTTGGTTGGGAGAGTGGGAGGGGGCGGGGGGGGATTAACTTGCCTCCCCTTCCCCAGGTAGGGCCAGAAAGGCCATTTTACGAAAAAAATATGAATAAGAAATTTGTGAAAAAAATTGTAATCTGAACATAGGTAAGTCACCGATTTATTCTCAGTGAGTTGAATGAATGGTTTAGATACTACAATTAAAAAAAAAGTTTTACGGGCGCCAATTATGATCGGCATCTTGAATTACGAACTGATCGCAGGAGGGAAATCCGACTTGGCACCAGGTAGAGTCGGCTTCAGTGTGGTCGAATTTGCTCAGATATGCCCAGTGGAAAAAAAAATGTTTCAACATCTTCTGTTACACTGCTTTGACACGATCAGTTCGCCAGCTACCGCCATATTGAAATATAACAATTGTGGGACCAGTTTCAAAATACTCGGTGACACTCAAAACAATGGAAAACACACCTCTAAAAGCATTCTAGCACTTATAAGACTTAGGTTAATTAAGGAAAATGATATACTATACATATTACTATAGAGAGGTCCAATACGTATTTTGGATAACATTAACCATTATGACCGAAATAACTTAAATGGCTAATTTTGCTAGAAATGGTTAATGTTACCCAAAATATCTATAGGACTTTTGTATAAGGAAATTTTACTGTGGGTATGGGTTTGTAACCGGTTTGTTTTCTATCGGATGAAATTGGTTTTCAGTCGCCATTTTTGGACGCCATCTTGAATTGCAGTAAGCAATTCTCATACATTACGTTTAACCTTCGAACTACTACTCGGTTGTGTTACCTGGGCGAAAGAGTTTGGCCGAAAAGCTTGTCGGGAATCCTTAATAAGATTTATTGCGCGAAGATACACACTTACTGCTGCACCTGCTTAAAAGGTTTTGTTACAGTGCTAAATAAATTGGTTATAGCCAGGGGCGTCGTGCCATTGGGACACGGGGAGAAGGAGGGTGGGGGGGCAGCCTCATCCCAGTTTCCCAAAAATAAAGACGATTTTGGCATGTGTGTGGCCTGGCGCCAGCCCTCCCTTTTAAAAAAGTGTCAATTGGGTCTTCCAGCTGTCTCAAACTCATTAAAATTGCTGGAAATGCGTGAGTACCTCACACCCCATTGGGGGAGCTTAGAGCGCTTCCCCAGAGCCCCTAACTGGAAAAAATTTGTTGTGGGTGCATGACCTCCCCCCTCCCTGGTTATAGCAGCAAATTAAGTTTATAACAGTATTTTTCGGTAGTGCTAAACAATGCTTATGTTGTCGTATAGTTAACCAACGACCAACGATTATTGTTGTGGGGATCAAAATATAAAGCTCGTTAAACCCTTTAAACCCTTTAATATAAAGCTTTTATTTTTTAGTGTGTTCGTGGACGGTGACCAGAAGAGCGTTTTGTATTTCTGGATTCTTGCATGGATACTCGGATAAATACGCACAGCCATTGCACTGCAATAACAGACACCAAAACACTCAACACATGAGCACAAGAAGCAGAATGGTGTAGCACCTCTGAATTATTAAACTGTTTGCGTGAAGGAAACCAGCGAAAGAACTTGTCGTGAGCGAAATGGTCGGCCATCGTGTTTTCCTATCCCATAGTGCAACTCGACCACACTGTCACGTGATGCAGGCCGCGGGAAAGTTTCGCACACTTGTCTCTACTTGCATTTCGTCAAAACTGTCTTCTTCACGACCATTATAGGGTGGAACGAAAAAATACAATTTTTGAAATTCTGATTGTCGTATAGTGCGGAAAAGTTTAGCATCATTGCCACACACAAAATAATTCGTCACTCTGAAGTCATTATCTTGAGGTATACCACATAAATCGAACAATTATTACAGGAGAAATAACAAATTTTCGAATTTATTTCTAACACTCACCATTGTAAATTTGGAATCGTGAATAGTTAAGGAATTCCGACGACGCATACACCTTGCTGGGGGTACACAAGTGAACTTAAAAAAAACACGGAAAATTAAATTTTCGTTTCTTCTTTCTAGCTGATAACCTTTTTCGACGTAATTCAATGAAATAATAACAATTGGCCCTTGCATTCAACCACTACAGGAAGAAACGCAAACATAAAAAACAAAAGGATTCCGGTACGATACACCTTAGCATCATTTGAAAAAACGAATGCTTGGACGGATTACCTTCAGCATGGCAACGAAACTGGTATTTACACTAGCGATGGGAATCCCGAAT
>JAHWFP010000036.1:0-10058 GCA_023313725.1 Lithobius niger | reverse complement strand
GACCGTGCCTTCCCCGGTTTCGCAGCTGAAGGTGGCGGATACCGTGATCTCTTCTGTGCCGGATATCGCCGACTGTCTTGCGTCTGCGTTTGCGCAGGTCTCGAGTGATAACCATTATGATCCTGGTTTCCTCAGAATAAAGCGTAGTGAAGAGGCTCACCCTCTAGACTTTCGCTCCGACGGGCTAGAGGAGTACAATTTACCGTTCACCAGGCGGGAATTTGTTTCCGCTTTGTCCAAGTCGCATGACTCCGCCCCAGGGCCTGATGATGTTCACTATCAGCTGTTAAAACATCTGCCTCTTGCCTCCCAGCAGTTCTTGCTGGAGATGTTCAACCGTGTGTGGGCAGAAGGCTCTGTTCCGGCAGCGTGGAGGACAGCAGTGGTCATCCCGATAGTGAAACCGGGCAAAGACCCTACTGCTCCTTCCAGTTATCGCCCAATCGCTCTGACTAGCTGTGTCTGTAAACTTATGGAACGGATGGTCGGTGAGAGGTTGGTCTGGGTGCTGGAATCACGGGGATTCTTATCTGCGTCCCAGTGCGGCTTTCGACGGTTTCGGTCAACCATCGATCATCTGGTTGCCCTTGAATCGGATGTGAGGGAGGCTTTTCGCCTGCGTCAACATCTGGTTCAGGTTTTCTTTGACTTGGAGAAGGCGTATGATACGACGTGGCGTTATGGGATTCTCCGTAATCTCTATAACTATGGCTTGAGGGGACAGATGCCACTGTTGCTTTCTGCCTACCTCTCAGGCCGTTCTTTTCGCGTTCGTGTCGGGGCGACTCTTTCCCGCCCCTTTGTCTTGGAGAATGGTGTGCCTCAGGGAGGTGTTCTTAGTGTCATCTTGTTTGCTATAGGGATCAACCCCATTGCTCAGCAAGCTGCTGTTCGCCAGTCATTGTTTGTCGATGACTTCGGCCTGCGCTTTCGGGCAGCTCGCATGCAGACCTGCGAGCGGCAGCTACAGCTGGCAATTAACAAAGTCCAGACCTGGGCGGTAAGTAATGGCTTCCGGTTTTCTCCGGACAAGACTGTGTGCATCCACTTTTGCCGCCAACGAACGCTGCACCCGGATCCTTGCCTGTACTTGGGACAGGCACAAATTCCTGTTGTCCCACAGGCACGTTTCCTGGGCCTGGTGTTCGATTCCAGGTTGTCTTGGCTTCCACACTTACGTCAGCTTAAGGACAAGGCTTTGCGGGCGCTTAACATCTTGCGGGTTCTGTCGGGCACTTCATGGGGTGCCGATCGCGCTGCCATGTTGCGCCTCTACCGAGCCCTTGTCCGCAGCAAACTTGATTATGCGTGTATGGTCTATGATTCGGCTAGTGACTCCACTCTCCAGATGTTGGACACTGTGCATCACAGTGGCCTGCGTGTGGCGACTGGGGCATTTCGAACTTCTCCAGTGGTCAGCCTCTATGCTGAGGCCTCGGAGCCACCTTTGGCCATTCGTCGGCGACAGCTTGCCATTCAGTATGCTGTGCGTTTACGTGCTGTGCAATCCAGTCCTGCTTGGTCCATGGTTTTTGGGCCAGACTTGCGAGTCGGTAGACGCAGGGTGGGTAAGGGTGATTTCCGCGATAGGCTCCAGCAGTCCTGTCAGGAAATAGCCTTTGAAATGCCCTGCGTCTTGAGGCTTGGGAGAATGCCAGTTGCCCCTTGGCTTGTCCCAGGTGGCAGTTTCATTTTTGCTCTGGCGTCCCTCCCGAAGGGTTCCACTCTGCCAGCAAGGTACTTACAGGAGTTCCGGCGGCTGAGTTCTCAGTACGCCGGTTATCAGCGCCTGTTTACTGATGGGTCAAAGTCAGACGTTGGCGTGGCGTGTGCTTGTGTGTGTAAGGGAGTAACAGTTGCCCATCGCCTTCCATCAGGCTATTCTGTGTTCTCTGCAGAGCTTTTGGCTCTTGGTTTGGCGGTGGAATGGATCCTTGACCTTCAGGGCACGCATTTCATTATCTTTAGTGATTCCATGAGTGCCCTGGAGTCCTTGGCGAATTACAATCCTCGGAACCCCTTGACACAACGTGTCCAAGCTTTGCTTTCCCGCTTGCCTGGCCAGCGGAAAATCGTGCTTTTTTGCTGGATCCCGGGCCATGTTGGGATAGCAGGGAATGAACAAGCTGATTCTGCTGCGAAAGGGGCCCTTTCTGGCCCTCTCGGTAGGGATCTCAGCCTTGTTCCCTCAGATGCCTTTCCAGCTCTGCGTCTGAAGTTACACGCTTTTTGGCAAACCTTGTGGGACAGACAGGACGGTAACAAATTACGGGCCATTAAAGGGACTGTCGAGGAGTGGCACTCGGCGTGTCGCCGCAGTCGCCGTGAGGAGGTTGTGTTGGCCCGTTTGCGAATTGGTCACACCCGACTTACTCACTGTTTCGTTTTGCGGGGGGTTGACCCTCCTGAATGTTATTTGTGTCGACGGCCACTTACGGTCCGGCACTTACTTGTTGATTGTCGCCATCTTGATGGTGTTCGTCGTCGTTTCCATCTTCCGCATGACATTGCGCGTCAGTTGGGCGATAAGTCTGTCCTCCTGTCCGGTGTTTTTCAATTTTTGCAGGAGGTACAGATGTATGACAAGATTTAGATTAGGGGTTTGAATGACATCTCTGTAATGTGTGGTGCAGTGGCAACCCGGACCACTGCACTGTGACTGAGGTTGGCGCTAATGACCAAGTTGTCGACGCGCCATTAAGCCTCAATCCCCCCCCCCTCTTCATGCATTGTTATTTGGGGGGGGGGGGTAAGCAGAAAAAGGGCATCCGGGGTTTAAAAACGAGAGGAGGAAAAATAGCATTGTTGTAATCTTTCCTTTTCTTTCCCAAAGAGATTACCACGCTCAACAAACTTAAACTCAACTCAAACTTGTTGAAGACACGAGTATTGGAATTTGCTGGTCGTTGGTAGTCTTCATGCATTGTTATTGGGGGGAAGGGGAGCAGAAAAAGGGCATCCGGGGTTTAAAAACGAGAGTACCTGCGGTTAAGGGGTGGGGATATGACCCAAATGTCCCATAGTGCGTATGCCCTTGCGTAAGGCTGTTTTATTCTCAAGGTCCGGCTAGCCATGGACAGAGGATGAATTACGAAACTACGCGACGCGTTACGGAAGTGTCCTAAAGACCTCAGAAGCATTCCATTTGAAGATGACTGACTTCTTATTTCGAGAGTATAACGCCAGAAGGTTCTATGTGTTTTGAACCAAATGTTGGTTCAAAGCACATAGTATTGTTTAAATGAATTGTTTTTCTTTTAAACAATTAAAACCTGCACCAATTAACCTAAGCTTTATTTTTCACCACTGTTGCTTTCATCCCAACAAAAAGCTTAGGTTTGTTGCCGGTTTTAATTGTTCAAAAGAAAAACCATTCATTTCCCAACATTTGGTTCAAATCACATAGAACTTTCTGGTTTCATACCCTCTATTTGGTCGGATCAGTAGGTGTTTCTGTCTTGTTCGCTTCACACCGCTTCGCTTCACGTCTTAATTCGGCGAATCTAGTTTGGGCTTTGCTATGCAATTTCGCCATCTAGCCCTAGCGACTCCTAACGATAAATAATGAATGAGTTCAGGTGACACCAGAAGGAATGATACGGTACCAGGGATGATTCGTGTGATTCCTAGAAGAATGCAGTGTCCTGGAATCACACGCGTCTAAATGATTTCGTTGAACACTACCCACGCATACATACTGGTTAGGTCGCTAAAAAATATAGTTAGTTTAAAATAAATCAAGCTTAGGTTGCGTTTAGGAACAACTGGTAACATACATTTTCTCGCGCACTAGCCTTTTTTACTTAGTTAAAGGCGCCTTTTCACCTTTTCAACTCCTAGATGCAGCACCGTAAAATCTTCGAGCAATATAAAGAAAAAATAGCGGTAAACTAAAAAAAAGGAACAACACTTCGCAGCAGCAATGCGACAACATAATGTTATAAATAGGCAGCAGCTCGAATGAGTAACGCTGCTGACTCCCAACCTTTACCCAGCATAGTTATCATTCAATAGTATTATTATGTGACATTGTAACGGGTCTACATACATTACAATTTTCATAACTAAAACGATATCACGTGACCCACATCAGCCTATTGGATGACGGAGAATCTGGAACGTGGATGCTGTGTTTAGAATATGTGCGACGCTATCAAAATAGTGAACCAGCGCCTTTAACACCTAGCTGGTGGCTTCTTGCCTTTGAAGGTGCATGCAGCTTTGGAGTTGTCTAAACCTAGCAAGCATGCGGACGGAGATCATCCTCGTGGCTCGCGACACGAAATACGTTGCACGCGGTATGACGGCATCAATTTATGACAAAATAAAAACCAGTTCTACTACAGTACAAAATGGCGGACTGAGTTATGAATTCCATCATTCGACGGTTTGTTTTCGATTCGGAAAATCCGAAGTGAGCGCCATGTTGGAATTTGAATGCTCACTGCGAGATGCTATGTTTTTATCGTCGTTTGATCACATGACTGCTAGAAGATGTTCTTTTACGCGAGAATATGCAAATTTATAAATAGCGAGAACTGAAGTTGTAGCAATGTTTAAAATTATTGTTGTTATTAAGGCAGTCCCAGTATATGGCCGGTTTTATAGAGCATTAATTTGATTTCCCGTTTGCATGTAAATACTGTGACGTCACTGCATTGTTAAAGATCCTTACGAATTAATCGCTCAAGCTTCGGAGATTCCCACTACGTACCTCAAAAGAATAAGGATTATCGCAATTCCCACTGCGGAGTTCGATAGAATAACGATTAACGAGATCTCCACTGCGAACACACAAACAAAATAAACTACGGTATTATTTACGTAGATCAGTTCTTTCCCTTTGATGTTAGTAGGACAGCCCACCGTATATGGCCGGTTTTATAGAGCATTAATTTGATTTCTCGTTTGCATGAAAATACTGTGACGTCACTACGTCTGCCAATTATTGTTAAAGATCCTTACGAATTAAACACTACCGTTACCAGTCGCCCATCGCTCAAGCCTCAGAGATTCTCGCTACGTAGTTCAAAAGAATAAGTATTATCGCAATTCCCACTGCGGAGTTCAATCGAATAACGGTTATCGAGATTTCCACTGCGAACACACACACAAAATAAACTGCGATATTATTTACATAGATCAGTTCTTACCCTTCGTTGTTAGTATATAGGACAGCCCTCCGGATATGGCTGGTTTTATAGAGCATTGTTATGATTTCCCATTTACATGAAAATACTGTGATATCCTGTTAGCAGTCGCCCAAGCTTTCATTAGATTTAGTTAGCTCCAGGGTTCAGCTCCCTAGATTCCGTTTGCAAGAAAATATTGTGACCGGAAAACAACTTGACGTCATTGGTAATGTGCATCATTGTTCAACTCATTACTTAAACAGACAATTCAGTTTGAACGACACGCAAACAAACAAACAAGCAAAAGAATAATTAAAATTATTGAGCTTCCCACTGCGGACACACGCAAACACACAAACAAAAAACTACGATCTTATTCATATAGAATTATAATACATTTTTAATTGTGTATGTAACTGCCGCATTCCTTTACGAAATTTGAGTTAATAATTTTTGGCGAGTGAAGTCATGATCTGCTAACTTGTATGCGACTTTTTTTTTATTTAAAGGGTTACTGACCACTTCCGCGCCCCCCCCCCCCCCCCCCATTCCATCCCATACATCTTCCAATATTCCAATATTCTAGTTATGGTTTCCATGGATGCCACCAGGGAAAAGAAACTGTTCCAGAGAATTGAGTAATAACATCAATCTCGATAGAGTTCAATTACTGCGCTAACCTTTGATGCCGACCGACCTGTGTCTCTACATTATGAGGTCTGCCTTTCTATTAGTTCCAAACTGCGCGTGGCTTTGCTGTTGCCCATCTAACGCAGGAAGGGATAGTGGCTGAATGCCAGCGCCACGCCCGCGGCGGACGAATTACTTCCGGCCACTGACTTCGTATAGAGTATTGAAAGTAAAGAAAGGGTATTGATGTTGCTCATTTTAGGTGAAATCACCAATTTCGAGTTTACGCAATTTTCATAAACGGAAATTTTTCTGTTGTTTTAGTTTAGTGAAGAAAGTTAATTTCTGTAAAATATAGAGCTGTGGCTGAACAACAGAAAGAGTACTGTAAAGCAAGGAAGGCTAAATGTCGGAGAAGAGAGGTGTAAACCACATTTGCCGATTTACTAAATACGTCGATGTACGTTTCTCTTATGTATCTGTTGTGCCTTAGCCTCCTAGAATGTAGGTCGTATTAGCTTTACCTTCCGCAACGCTCCGCAAAAATCACTATAGCGACATGTCAGTCTGCTACGTACGCCATTTGTTGACAGGAGGGGCGGCATCATACCCGGGCCTACCCGGGGACGTGCCCTGAAAATAAATTGTAAGTCAAGTCGTTTGTAAAAAAACGGTTTTCAATTATTGAACCGTCCTCTGCCTGCACAACATCGACTACAGAAACATTGCTGCAGCTGGTAAGTGCTTCCTTTAAATATGCAATCACATTTACAAACATAACATTTTATTAATGACAGTGCAAACTGATAAACAGTTCATCAAGAGCATTTTAACATGCTTATGAAAATTGTTATACTGGCTGTTTTGGGGGAATTTTTTCCCTCCATGTTGTGCGTTTTTTGTATTAGCTTGCCCGCTGTATATTAAAACTGTTAATCTAGCATGGTAGTCTTAGTAACCCGTGATTAGTACCTGGAGGAGGGGGGAGGGAGGGGGTAGGGGAATGCCCTTTCCCCCATTAGAGGTCTCTAATGTTCCCATGAATTATATAGAGTGTCCCAAAAGACCCAGTCCAGCCTCTCAACTTTTGAATGGGTTGAAAGAAGATGGTGAACCTTTGGCAATGTAGGTTTGGTTAAAGGATCTATACCTTTGTGTACAAGCGGCATTTCGGCTGCCCCCCCCCCCCTCGGATGGGGCCCCAGGGGTCTCTAACGCAGAAAAATCCAACGGAATGCGGGGTAGAGGAATACCGTATTTGAAAGGTCTTCATTAGGCTGGTAAAGTGCCGAAATGATAGCTTCGTTACGACAAGCCCATCCAAAATGGCGGCTGGTCAAACAGGAATTCTCACTGCTTCCCTATGTATTATTAAGGCTAAAGACCATCGTAAATGGATATAGGTGGCATCAAAATGCTTCGTTCAATTTGGTTGGATTACACTCACAACGTCTTTGCAAGGTCGGTCAGATTATTATTAGGAGAGAGCCTGGGCAGGGTGGCACTAACGGGCCTAAACTCTGTGGGTTTCAAACGCAAAAGACGTTGCGGGTGTAATCCACCCAAACTTTTTTTGTAATAGAGATTTTAGGGTGTCCGGGTTATGGGGTTCGAAACAATCTCAAACACGAAGAAAGGACAATGACGCGCTCTTTCACGAAGCTATCTTCATGCATGCGAGGTAATACATCAGACTTTACGAATTAAAAAAAAAATGGTCTCAATTACCTAGCAGTTTCAAAATCATTTTCAAAAACTTTTTTTTTATTGCTACTTCTAGCATGAGAGATTTAGGCCTAACTGGTTGGCAGGAAGACTCATTAATCTTGGCTAGGATCAGGTGGTGTTCTGGTAATGTAATGTTCCTGCTACGATGGCAGGTCGATTTTCTTCTTCGGGAAGATGACGGAAGACTTATAGTTATATTTTCTTGTTTACGGTGATCAGGATGGGGAAAGGGACTGAGAAACACAAGAATAAAAGTAAAGAGGAGTCAAAATGAATCTTTCTCATTAATGAAAGAAGCAGAGGTTATGTTTGGTTGATTGGCTGGAGCCATCCTCTGGAAATAAAAACCTTACGACACTTGTTATGTTGAAGCGCATTTTTTAATGACCTGGTTTCAGTCTTTGAACCGGAAAAAAAGCTGAAAACCACCCAGGCAACAAAGAAGTGCTCATTACTCGCCTTTCAATCCCGCATTTTCTTGCTAAAGCTCATGGATCATAATTGTCTCTCCTGCTTGATTTAGTGGTACATAATTACTGTTGTGAAGAGATGGTGTTCAAAGAATGTTGTTGAGCGACGTGGGACAGATAACTCGGTTTTGGGTTCGGATTGGATTGGATTTTATTCAAGGTCATGGCCTGAAGCCGTACGCCTGGCAAGATGCAATGCACCATAACCAACTACCACAGAAACACTATTATACGAACACTATACCAGACACCATTACCAACGTCCAAGCCACCGCAAATCCATCCTGCCACGAAGCTAACCCGCCACAAACCTGCTACACAACCGTCCAACTTGATCCGCAACACAACGAACTTTGCAACGCACAACTACACAAATACACTTGCTCCACCGTTAAATAAATACGGATGTAAACCTATTTACGTCGTCTTTTGGACTAACATGTCAGACTGCCTTAGCGGGGAATCGAACCTATGACCTACCAAAGGCCGTGGGTTCGATTACCCGTTCAGGTAGTCTGACAGTTAAGTCCAAAAGGTAACGTAACTAGGTTTGCATCCGTATTTATTTCACCCGTCTCGAACCCATTGGCTTGCCGTTCCTTTTGCTACACCGTGTACTCTTGCTTTACACTGTTCACCTACTCCACTGCACACTCTTTACTCACTACACACAGCACACATTCTCCACTGTGTACTACGTTCTACGGCGTGCACCTACTCCACTGTGCACAGTCACTCTCCACAGCACTGTGCTGCGTACAGCTATTCTCATAGGCACAAGATGCAGGGTGAGCGAAGCTAGGCAGTCAGGAACGCTCACAGCCAACAGGCGCGACAGCTCACAAACGGACGCCTATCGCTCAACAAAAGCATGCAACAGACAGCAATCGAGCAATATCAGCACGCCCCTCCTGGGAAACATCGAGAAGGCCGCAGAGCGAGGAATCGCCGGTAACTCCAGACGTGCTTCTGAGACAAAACGCAGTGTAACAGCAGGTGCATAACCGACGCTTCAGTCCCTTAAGTAAAACAATAACAAACAACCAGGCGAGAATGGAAAACTTCCGCGTAACTTTGACCTAAGCAGTCATGAATCACACCTGTTTCTGATGGAAAGAAGACACACTTTATTACCCTAAATAAGAGGCAGGCGGTGCTGAGACCACAGAAATAGAGGCATAAGTGTAAAAAAATTGTTTTTATACCTTGTAACAACTGTGGGAATTCCATGCACAAACACAAACACCTTTTTCCAATTGTACATTGAAGACCTCAAATACTGCGTAAATAATAAAAATACATATATACACTTCTTATTATTCTTATTATGTAATTATACATTGATATAATTATATATTTTTTAATTATTTATTTTTGTTATTTATTTTTGATTTATTCCTTTTTCAAAATTCAAGAAATCTAGACACACGCTAGTGTGTCGCGCCAAGTTAGGCAACAATCATCACAACAAACATCACATCAATTCAATTCTCGAGGTTGTAAACCATTGTAGCGCGACGCCATAGCGTCAGTGTCTAATATCCTGAAGAAAAGTTGGGCACATTTCAGGTACTTGGATAAAAATAATAATGCGGTACAAAAGCTTCAATTGTGTTGAAATCGACAGCAATGACCCGCCTGACAAAAATTAACTCGTGTAGGAATGCCAGCTAAGCTGCTTTCAATGCAAAATCTGACCCTCAATAACGTTGCAAATGTGTAACTAGCGACTAGCTAGCTAGCTAGCTAATTCTAGTCCACTCATCCCCCATGTCAATTTCTACAGGGTGATTATTCATCGATACCGACATAACGGGAAGGCTTCCAGATAAATTGTGTTGAAATCAAGAGCAATGACCCACCTGACAAAAATTAACTCTTGTAGGAATGCCAGCTAAGCTGCTTTCAATGCAAAATCTGACCCTCAATACCGTTGAAAATATGTTACTACTAGCTAGTCCGCTCATCCTCATGTTAAATCCCATAGGGTGATTATTCATCGATACCGAGATAACAGGAAGGCTTCCAGCTATGAAATTGGACGAATGGTTACAGTACAATACGACCTGCATACCATACGGGGATGGCGTGGGAGGGA
>JAHWFP010000034.1:0-12622 GCA_023313725.1 Lithobius niger | reverse complement strand
CTATACTTGTAGTCTTGAGTTGGTCCCGATCTTGTCATGCCTCAAAGCAAGAATTTATAGAGTTTGGGAGTAGCCCTATAAATTCTTGCTCAAAGTCATGATACGACTTTACATTTTTTCCCCAATGAAAGTCATTGTTTTGTAAATTTGTGGTTAATAATCAATTCGTTGCAGCACCTTTTACTTAAGTATACTTACTTCACAGTCAAGTAAGTCTAGGTGCATTTGTTTAACTGAGCCCGCACACCTCTACCCCAATACCAATGCCATAACCAACACTAACCCAACTCCCATTAAAACGCCCAACTCCCATTAAAAATATATTTCTTCGTTTGCCAAACATATTAACCTGATAATTTAGCATTACATTGTCCTCAATTAATGTCTCCCTGGAGCTTTTTAAGTTGCTTGTAGCCGCCTGCTTGCATGACCCAGTGCGCATGCTCAGCCCTTTATATATAAGCGAGAACATGGTTGGTCTCGGCATTCATTTTCCTCCAGACTTTCCTAAGCGTCACCTCGTCTCCCATCTGCAAGCTGCACTTTCGGTCATCTTGGATGCTGTGCTCTCTCCTGCTGCTACTCCTTCCGTCCGCGGCGACCACTACGCGCACGGGTTAAACCGGGACGTTAATGTCGTCGACGTCAAAGATGCTTCTCCGTTGCCAACAATTTGGATCTTTGGCTTTTCGCTCATCTACTTGCAATGGAAGCTGGCCTTTCGGTCATCGCTCCGGCCACGGATGTTGTGCTCTCTCCTGCTGCAACTCCGCCCATCCAAGACGACCGCTGTGCACCCGGCTTAGACCGGGACGTTCATGTCGTTAATGATGCGGAAGTTTCCACGTTACCAGAAATTTGGATTTTTGTCTTTCGGTCATCTCCTTGCGATGGAAGCTGGCCTTTTGGTCATTGCTCCGGCCACAGATGCTGTGCTATCTCCTGCTGCTACTCCGACCGTCGACGACAACCGCTGCGCGCCCGGCTTAGACCTGGATGTTCATGTCGTCAACGACGCAGACGTTTCCCCGCTACCAAAAATTTGGATTTTTGTCTTTCGGTCATCTCCTTGCAATGGAAGCTGCCCTTTCGGTCATCACTCCGGCCACGGATGCTGTGCTCTCTCCTGCACTCCGACCATCCACGACGACCGCTGCACACCCAGTTTAGACCGAAACGTTCATGTCGTCAACAACGAAGACGATTCCCCGTTGCAAGAAGCCAACACGCATGTTTGGGTTGCGTCTACTGGGAGTCATGAAAGGCGTCAACGCCACAGATGGTGTGCTCTCTCCTGCTTCTACTCCGACCGTCCACGACAACCGCTGCGCGCCCGGATTAGACCGGGACGTTCATGTCGTCAACTGCTGCATTCTTCCCTGACGCTCCGCCATCCGTACACGTCGACCGCCGGGCGGCTGGCGTAGTCCGGGTTGCCCATGTCACCATCTATAGATATATCTTTCCGCCGGGAGACGTCCAGCTCGTTCCGCCACCTTTCCCATCCTCAACAGCAACCGCGAAGCAAGCGGCAAGCAAAGCAAGCAAGCGCATACCTCGGCGACTGCCATCAGCCCTCCGTGGTACTTCTCGTCTCGAGCGAAAATCAAGACAACAGTTGCTTTCTATCGCTGCTCGTCTCATTCATGGGTAAAACCCACTTTTTGAGTAAACCAAGGCGAAGCCATTTACACCTCTTGCTGCTTATCTTCACCGTGGCTGACCCCACGTCTCGAGCGAAAATCAAGCAAACAGTTGCTGTCCACTACTGCTCATCTCACTCGTGGCTAAAACCCATGTTTTGGGTGAAGATACAAGACGGAAGCCGTTTACACCTCTTGCTACTTGGCTCGACCATGGTGGAACACACGTCTCAAACAAATATCAAGCCATCAGTTGCTGTCTACTGCTGCTTGTTTCACTCATGGCCAAAACCCACGGTTTAAATGAAGACCCAAGACGAAGCCGTTTGCGCCTCTTGCTGCTTGTCTCGACCGTGGCTGACCCCACATCTCAAGCGAAAATCAAGACATCAGTTGCTGCCCACGCTGCTGCTCGTCTCATTCGTGGCTAAAACCCACGTTTTGAGTGAAGAGTCAAGTTGGAAGCCATCTGCATTTCTTACTACTTGTCTCGTACATGGCTGATCCCACGTCTCAAGTGGAAATCAAGTTACCAGCTGCTGCCCACTACTGCTCGTCTCACTTGTGGATAAAACCCACGTTTTGAGTGAAGATCTAAGACGGAAACCGTTTGCACCTCTTGACACTTGGCTCGACCGTGGCTGACCCCACGTCTCGAGCGAAAATCAAGACAACAGTCGCTGCCCATTGCTCCTTTTTTTTTTATTTGTGGCTAGAACCCACGTTTTCAGTGAACTAGGACGGAAGTCGTTTGCACCTCTTGTTGCTCTTCTCGACCATGACTGACCCCACATCTCGAACGAAAATCAAGACAACAATTTCTGACTACTGCTACTCGTCTCACTAGCGGCTAAAACCTACGTTTTGAGTGAAGATCCAAGACGGAAGCCGTTTGCACCTCTTGGTGCTTCTCTCGACCATTATTGTCCCCATGTGTCGAGTAAAAATCAAGAAACAGCTGCTGTCTACATTTACACTCGTCTCATTCGTGGTTAGAACCCACATTTTGAGTGAAGATTCAAGTCAGGACCACCTCCATCTCTGGCTGCTTATCTCGACCATGGCTGACCTCGCGTCTCGAGTAAAATCAAGCCAACAGTTGCCGCCCACTTTAATTCTCGGCTCATCCGTAGCTAAAAACCACGCTTTTAAACGAAGAATCAAGTCGGATGATGTCTTCACCTCTTTCACCTTGTCTCGACCATGGCTAACCCCACCTCTCGTGCAGAAATCATAACATCTGTAGCAACCCACACCGGTGCTTGTCTCAAACCTGGCTAACCCCATGTTTGAGTAAAGAGTCTAAACGGATGACGCTCTGTCCTCTTCCAAAATCTCGTCTATGGCCGATTCCACTTCTCGGGTGAAGATTAAAATGACCATGGTTGTCTACACCAATGCTCGTCTCATTTGTGACCCCAGAAGCAGAATTTTCTGCCACTGTCTGCGACATCAATTGTCGGGAAAAAATCATCTGCAGCTAATCTGGTTTTTTTCCTGTATGGTTAGTTGGTTACTGCATATTTTTTTGGTTTTTACTGAATAACTTTTCACTGCTTTATCCCATTGATCTGGCTCTTCCACCAACGGAAAGACCTCATCGAGACGGTTAAAATGGTGTATTAGAATGTCTAAATCGGTCAAAAATTGACGAAACGGCAGAAATTTGGTCAAAACGGCACTTTTGTCTGTGTCTGTGCCAGATTATCTGCGACATAGTCGCACGTCGCACCCCTTTCTGCCTTCGGGTTTGTGACTTCAACCCACGAGTTGAGTGAAGTTCTGAAGACAGACAACGTCTTCATCTCGGGACGCTCGTCTCAACCGTGACCAACCCCACACCACGAATGAAAACCCAAACGACTGTGGCAGTCCACACTGATTCTCGTCTCGATCGTGGCTAACCCCACGTCTTGAGTGAAAATCAACAACCCTCACTTTCAAGACTTGTCTCACTCGTGGCTAAAAACCTACGTTTACAGCAAAGCCTCAAGATGAACATAGTTCCTCCTCTGACAGCTCGTCTCGACCGTGCCCAACCCAAATCCACAAACACTTCGGAAAGCCGAAGAAAGTCAAAGCCTCTTCTTTCTAATAGCTCCCCCTTGGCCGTCGGCACTATGGTTCCCACACCTACTATCCCTCCTAGTCGACACTCCCAAGAACCCTCCCTCTTCTTCCTTACCTTCCGCGTCAACAAAGGGCTCGAAACTTCACCCAAACTTTCCCAGTCCAAACCTTCACGCGTGGCTACTATCATCAAACTCCTGAAGAAGACTGAAATTCATCAAGATGATGCCACCCGAATCGCTTCAAAGGCCACCAGAGAACCAACAAACAGAATGTCTGACAGCCATTCCCTGGTCCAAATGGTTTCATTGGTGTTTCACAAGAAAAATTAATCCATTCAATCCCTCTCTACCCGAACTTTAAGATTCTTCACTGACCTTTTCAACATCGACAAACTCAAAGGCTCAACGATCCTTGTCTACCGCTCAGCCTTAAACTCGGTATTCAAGACAACAGACAAGACTAACCTTCTCGATGATTACCGAATTTCTGCTCTTCTCTGCTCCTCCAAAAATAACCGCCCAACAACGAGAAGACTTGTCACAGACCGGGACTTTCCAATCGCCCTACGATCCCTAATGGAAGCCCCTTTGAACCAATGCAAGACAGCTCCCTTTACTTCTTTACCAGGGAAACTGTCCTCCTCGTCACACTCGCAACAAGCGCCCACTGTTCCGAAATCCAAGCCCTATCAGCAGATCCAGTTTACTGCATCTCTGCTCCAAACTTCTCTCCGGTAACCCTTCACCCAAGAGCAGGATTTCGAGCCTAGACTCAGAAATCATTGACATTCCGTACGACAAAGCCAACCTGAACAGGGAAAAAGCAACGGCACACGAGGTCGGAGCGTTTTCCACATCATGGACACTCCACAGCGCCATCCCATTAGAAGAAATTCTACAAGCCGCATCCTAGCGTCACTCAACGACATCCACCTCCCACTACCTGAGGAACATGTCAAGAGAAGAAAAGGGAGTGCACCGGCTGGGACCAATCGTCACATCCAGAACTGTAGCCAAGCCCCTCAGAACGAAGCAGAAGCAAGCCATCCCAGATGGGAACAAGCATCCATAGAAGGAAGCAAGAACCCTCAAAACAACCATCCTTTTCAGGGCCACCAAACTCTACGAAAGAGATCCAATTTCCTGCTTAAACATCCTGTTCTGAACAAGTACACATTTTTACCATAATAAAAATGTGTGGGGGAAACGCCTGCTTACATCCCGGGGCGCCCCGTCAGATCGGTGCCCGCCACCACGTTTGACGAAGTCTGCTGATAATGCTAAATTATCAGGTAATATGTTTGGCAAACAAAGAAAGAACATTTTGCCGGCCCCCAGTCAGGCCGGCTAAAAATGGTTTCGTTTTTGCCTAAAACATGCTTAACCTAAGCCTCTCGAGTCACCGCCTGACAGATTGAGAGAAAAATGAATGCCGAGTTCAACCACGTTCTCGCTTATATAGAGAGGGCTGCGCATGCGCAGTGGGTCATGCAAGCAGGCGGCTACAAGCAACTTAAAAACCTCCAGGGAGACATTAATTGAGGACAATGTAATGCTAATTATCAGGTTAAGTATGTTTTAGGCCAAAAAGAAACCATTTTTAGCCGGCCTGGCTGGGGGCCGGCAAAATTTTCTTTTTTAACCGTGTGACTGTGAGTTTGTCCCTTCTATGTTGAACTTTCTCAGTCATGGGCCCTTGCTCTGTCCATGGGTTAGTGTTGGTTATGGCATTGGTATTGGGGTGGAGGTGTGCGGGAAACAAACGCACCTAGACTTACTTGACTGTGAAGTAAGTATACTTAAGTAAAAGGTGCTGCAACGAATTGATTATTAATCGCAAATTTACAAAACAACGACTTTCATTGGGGAAAAAAATGTCGAAGTCGTATCATGACTTTAAGGTATGACAAGATCGGGACCAACTTGAGACTACAAGTATAGGAATCTAGACAAAATCAAGATGTTAGTTTACCGTTTTGTCTTGTCTCGAAAAGAATCACCAATCGTAGCTGTGAACCTGCGTAGCGATTTTTGAATTAAATGTACTCCGCCAAGCTTCCTAATTAACTTAAATGGATAGGCTCTGCCCATTTGAAGACTCCCTGGAGACATTACAGCCTTAAACATGTATCTGTCATTTTCGAATTTAGAGTAGTCCTGTGATCTCTATACTTCAGCTAAATTGATGGCTTTTCCAAAAGGTTGGATTGCATTCTTTCATTCAAAGTTAATCAGAATAATTTAACATAGTAACAGCCATCATATTCTCATTGTTCTTATTTATAACAATGAAAAAGTTTGCATTGTTATCGGCTACTTAAATTTCGATACATTGCAATTATTTTTTATGCCCAAAGGTGTGCATATGTTTTCACAAAAGTAAAAAGTGGGGTTGTGCTCTTTCTACTAAGGCGAATTAAAATCGTTCTCCTGCTTCTTTCGTAATCAGAAGAACATCCGGAAACTCCTGGGTGACAAAATTATGATAGAAAAAGAGGCATTGGCTGATCGTGCGTGTGTAGAAACGTGGATGGTTGAGCAAGAAAAGAAGAACAGGGTAGGGAAAGAAGCAGACACAATGACCGACGCCATGGCTGCAGTTGAACACCGGTATGAGACTAGGTCAAAGAGGAAAATGAACAAGAAAAAGATCTGGCAAGCGTACGTCAAGAATAAGAAGTAGTTGAAAATGACAGGGATGGAGATGGAAGGGAAGAGGAAGAATTAGTTCTTGAAAGACTCCCCAACACCAACGGAGTAGTCTATTGGATCCCCTGCAGCGACTGCCCGCAAGGGTAGCCTATATAGGGGAAATAAAAAGAAGAATTTGTGTGAGAATCAGAGAGCATGTGGAAGCAACTGAGGAGAAGATAGAAAGAATGGGGTAGCCATGCATTGTTTGAGAACCAGGCATAACATCAACTGGGAGCAAACAAAGATCAAGCTCAAGTCAGACACAAGGAAGGAAGCACTCCTCCGAGCTTTGGAATCGGTGGCTATACATCATTGCAGAGAGCAGTCATTTCGACTAATGAATATACAGGAGCCAGCGTAAAAACAAATTGGAAGTATGATGACACCAAATTTGAGAGGTAAACGGGAGGCTAAATGACAAAGTTTTCTTCCCAAGGCCCCTGTTATGGGAGACGATGACACCAATGTTAGCACAACAATGGATGTGAGCATCGACAACAACAGCAAGGCTAGCAAACTCAAAAGCCAACTGTAAAGTGAAGGGAAGTTTGAATGCCAAAAAGTCTGTTAGAGAGTAGAAGTCTGGAAGTGTGAAATCTCTTGGGCTGTAGCCTGACGAAGGCAACTTGAAAAGTTGCTGAAAATTCGCAAGTTTTTGCAAGGCTTTGCTGGGGAACAATTTTGGTGCTGCATTTTGACGAAGTTATTTTGTAATAAAATCGTTTGCCCTAAATTTGGGCCATTCTATCCTTGGTTAAAGGTCATAGTGGGGAAAATATGTTTTGAGAATTTTGAATTAAAGATACTCTTCAAGCTTCCTACTTAAGTGGATATACTTCGGCAATTTCGGAAGGTGGGGTGATGTTCTTCCCGACGAGACTGGCAATGATTCTTTTATTTTGGTTGGACTTGCCTGCGCCTATTTTAATACTCCCTAGTTACCTTGTAGGGATATGTCCATAAATGCTGGAGGACGATGGGGGGGGGGGGGGTCTTTGTGGAGTTATGATTATTGTTAAGATGGGGAGGATTGTTTGTTATGCAAGAAAATGCTAATGGACATTATTTTCAAGTAGCAACATACAATGACAGGTAGTTATTAAGTTAGGCGTGCACCACCAGAAAATTTTGTGCATAACCAAGAGCAATTTTAAACAATAATACCACAGTTATTGTGTACAGTACATCTCATGACTGTGGTCACGAAGCTTATTCTGTATTACACGATAAAACTACGCCTAAAAAAACTTACATTACAGAGTGGGGGAGGGGGGTCTTGTCAAGTGTTAGACCTTGTTACTAGGAAGAGGAGGATAAAACGACTAGGCTAAAATGAACGTTAAGTAATTTATAGACACTCCTTAGCTGTAAATTCATTTGAAGTGCTCTTGTGAGCATTATAATTCAGTGAGTTAGCTGTAACTATGCTGTTCTAAAACGCAAGATGGGATTCTGCTCTTCCTCCACCTATCCCCTACCCTATTTCAGCTTTTCCTACTGTTCCCAATCATCAGTATAACTCTTCCATTAGTAGAGCCTTTTCCACCGTAATGTAAAAGATCTGTTACATGTACACTTTGACACATGCTGTACTGGCTAGTTGTTAATTTCTTTAATTTACAGGTAAAGTCCAGCATGTCCGATCCAATACAAACAAGATCTTCACCACCAACTGTGGCAATTGTAGATGCCAATGTGTACGTTTCCAAAATGCTCACTTGTGCTGCTATTGGAAAATTAAAATCTGTCCGAAGAATGCTTAAGAAATGTAAGTAATCTTTCCTATCAGAAGTGGATAGATTATTGGGGAAGTGAGTTTTTGTTACTTTCAGCTTGTTCCTTTTCTGGCATGTGTAAATTGGTATCAGAATCTGACTTGTGTGACACATTTAGAGGTATATGCACCATGTCATCAGGCTAGTGTCAGGTACATCGTTAACCCGTGTCAAAATTGTAATAAAAAATCCACAAATGGATGATCAGTCTTTCATCAGTCATCCCAGCCAACATTTGAGTGGATTGATGCTGACGTGGCACATGCCTGCAGATGGGACATTGGGAGCTAAGTGTCATTTTCAATTGTGAGTACTTGGCTCATGGCCAGCATTGCTGGGCCAACTGACATTCATAGCGTATAGTGAATTAAACATATTAACACGAAGCAAAGCTGATATTTTTACTTGCGTGATATTTGTAGGCACCTTCTTAAATATTTTTCTTGCCAATCCCCCCCCCTCCTCGTGCAACTTAACGTTACTAAGCAATTCAAATAATATAGCTTTGTTCCACATTATGTTTGCAAGAAACTTGACTGTATGACCCTACGTTTCCTTCCACTACGAGTGTAAAAAAAAAGTAAATATCCTACTTGTAGACACTAAGAGTAACTGTGTAGAGTCTACAAGTGTGATATCCACATTATTTTGCACTCGTAACCTGCATGGCAACGTGGCAGGTCATACAGTCATTATCCGGCAAACATAATGTGGAACAAACTGTAGCAATGGAGATTAAGTATTATCTGATGGTAAAACCGAAACATTTTTATGTGTATTATAATACTTGTATTTTTTTCCACCAACACCTCTTTAAGTGGTTGTAGAAAGCTATGAGTGTTATTACCACTTTTGCCAATACCAAACTGAAGAAATTACTCTAGAATTTTGTTGCAATTTTTCGAAGATCATTTTCTGTTTTGCGTGAATTACTAGCTTCCGTGCTTCTGTAACATTGAAGCTAGACACGAAGCAAAACCAAAACTGTCATTCCCCGTCATAGCAACATTGCAAGGGAAAAAAATAAGTTGAGAATCTAGGCGAGAAGCAATAAGATTTTTTTCCAGTTGACCGAGAAGAAATGAGAATTTAAAATTCAGGGGCAAGGCAAAACAACATTTTTCGAATATCTTCTCGTCTCAACAGCATCTCTAGTTGCAGCAAGATGCAACAAGATGCAGCAAGATGCAACAAGATGCAGCAATGCAGCAAGATGCAACAATAATGCAACGTAAATGCAACAGCAACAGCTTCACACCAACTTTCACAGAGTTCTGGTAAAAGGTCGAAGTTGACCTTGACATTTGGTGACATATGAACCACCATAGGTAACGTTGTTTACAGTGAAATTATGTGAACGTGTTGCGTAACAAGGACGAAGTGAGATTTATTTTTTTGGTAAATGAATCCTAGCATGAGTGACACTATGGCGGCAATTTCCAAATGTGGGAGATCGGGCTGCAGCAAAACTGTTAGAAACGGGATCACATGTGACATTTGTGCTATGTGGTACCATGTTAGTTGTGCTGGTATTCACAAAGAAGTGTTTTCCTTTTTAAAATCATCTAGTTATTGCAAATGGAGATGCAATAACTGCGATTTTGCAGACTTTGACGTATCACACGAAAATACTGACACTAGAGGGAGCCACAGACTGGGCAGACGAGGCCTGAGCAACACACAAGCAATCTTGACACAACGCCTCGACGATTCGGACGAAGACGTTGATACTAGTGGGAGCCACTGTATGGTTAGCGATCAGCGATTTTCTAGATTGCCGAACAACGCGCCGGGCCAGCTTAATGTTGAAAAAGCACCATGTTTGACAAACACGGATGCGACAATATTCATTAATAAAATGAAAGATGATCTGGGGGCATACATGGCCAAATTGAAATCTGAAATGGAAGCTGCGTTAACTGAATTTAGACGTGCTATGGCACTAATAAAAAACCAGGTGACACAATTGCAGAAAAATGCACAGTGCTCAATAAGTACGGGCTGCCATCAGCAACAAAACATTTCTTACGTAGGTCACCAAAAAAACCACACAGAGAGCGTGGGCAGTCTAGGGAATGCTCAGCAACAACAATGGGATAGCTTTAAAGATGAACAACAGGAGATTTATAGGAGACAATTGAATCTAGTAATCCGGGGCATTCCTGAAGCACAAAGCCCATATGAAGATGACTGGGTAAATGAGGATGTCTCTAAGCTTGGGGACATTTTCGGTGAGTTATTGGGCTACAATATTAGGTGGTTGGCATCACAACGTTTAGGGAACTACACAGAGGGCCTGGCACGGCCAATGGTGGTGACACTCGCCGACCTCGACAGTAAGCGAGCCATACTTATGGAGGCCAAAGCTTTAAGGATGAAGGAGGGCTGGCTGTCCCTAGTATATATCAGTCCAGATCTCACAAGACAGCAACGGGAGCTCAGTTGGAGGCTAAGAAACCAAGTACGTGAGCGTAAAGAACAGGGTGAGGATGTCGTGATAAAGAACTGGACTGTCATCGCCAGGCCACGGCTGGACAGGGAAAGAAATGTCAACAGCACACAAAGCCAAAAAGAATCACAAGGTGAGAGTGGAGCTATAGTTACCACATCGAACATTGCAACGCCCGCATTTACAGAAAACCAAGAGGACTCGGTTCACAAACCAAAGCAGCATGAGGTGACCGAGAGTGAGCTGCAGCAACAGACTGATAACAATTCCACAAAAGAACACTTGCAAAAAAACGGAATGTAAACCATACCTCCAGTACACCCTGTAACCTTACCATTGTCTATACAAATGCGCAATCATTGCTTAACAAGTACACAGAAACGATCGCAATTCTTACTATACATGCTCCAGATCTACTAATTGTTACAGAAACATGGTTTTCCGAGAACATTATTGTTCCAGTGTATCCTGGCTACGATCTTGTGGCACGCCAAGACAAAACTTCACATCATATTGGAGGAACTGCCATCTTCGCAAAAACTTCCTTGCCAGTCTCTCTGCTGGAAGAAGACGGTGATTTTGAAAGCTCAGCTTGGATCTCCTTCCGGCTAGGTATACACAATTTCTGCCTGGGATCGGTGTATAGGTCTCCCAACTCTACATTGAACAACAATGCACAGTTGTTGAAGAAGCTGGGAACCATTCCAAAGAAAAATGTTATTGTGGTGGGGGACTTCAACTACAGATTTATTGATTGGGACCTTCTAACATCAGATGCAGATGGAGAGCCATTTTTAGAACTCGTCTTAGCCAAAGGCCTCAATCAAATGGTTCTCAAACCGACGCGTGGTGACTCTATGTTGGATTTGGTGTTGACAACGGACCCCGATTTAATTGAAACGGTGGAGCACATTGGTAAGCTTGGTAAGAGTGACCATGATATCCTACTGATTCGAACATCTATTTCTGCAAATGAATGCCGTAAGGAAAGGATTCGGCATAACTTTTCCAACAAGCTCTTGCCAAATGCGTATGTACCACACAAAACTATTGAGCTGACATGGGGCAACTTTGTACACAACATCACTGATTTTTTGGATTCGTGCAAGTACTCTAGTACTATTACTCGACCTAGTCGCCCTAAGTGGATGTCAGTAACTTGCTACAAAGACAGTGGGAATCGGGATCGCTTATGGTCCAAATATCGCAAAACTGGTGATTCACATTTTCTGGTAAGGCATAATACAATCAATCTCAGTCTCAAAGGTCGAATTAAGATTGAAAAGCAGAATTACGAGCAGAACTTGGCAATTAGGGCCAAGGGGGATGCTAAAACCTTCTTTCAGTATGCTAAGAGCTGTCAGAAAGGCAGGCCAGCAGTGGGTCCCCTCTTAAACAACAAAGGTGACAGGACTTCAGCACCACAGGAAATGGCAAACATACTGAGCGAAACATTCAGAAAGAACTTTTCCTCGGTCCATATGACCACTAGTAATATGCCACCCGTCAAACCATGGTCTGTTTGTATTCCTCCCTTAGTATTTGACAAAGATAACTTGACAAGAGCATTTAGCAAGATAAGGAAGCAGTCAGCAACTGGCCCAGATGGTATACCAGCCGAATTCCTCCTGGAGTTTCAGGCACAACTCACACCAGATCTGATTGTATTGTTCGGTAGTTTCTTGGACTGTTCCTTTATTCCACCAGAGTGGCGGACCGCTTTTATCTCTCCCGTCTTTAAGAAGGGAACCAAGGGAGACCCAAATAACTATCGCCCTGTTAGTGTTACATCTCACGTGGGCAAGATCTTCGAGTCAGTGTTGTCTGAACACGTTCTTAATTTCGTCAATAATCAGGATTTACTTGATCACAACCAACATGGCTTTAGGACTGGTTATTCAACTACATCCAATTTACTTGCGTTTTACTCTGGTGTGTTCGAAGCTTTGGATGAGGGAATCCCGGTTGATGCTATATTCATGGACTGTG